>JAYEVE010000105.1:0-74937 GCA_036346375.1 Guadua angustifolia | reverse complement strand
AAGCATGATGAACAGACGAACCAACTGAGCGTAGCACTAGGGATCGAAGTGAGAACCAAGATCCTGGTGCCACAGAACTGGTGAAGATGAGGGCCGCTTGCTGAGATCCATCCTCACGACTTCATCGTCCGAGCATGCTGCTTAGGAGCTCAAGTTGTTTGTCCTGTGTGGCATGAAGGACCACCTATAAAACACAACTGGTGGTAACAAACATAAGAAGCTTGTTAGTGTAAAGTTTATGAACATGTAATGGTAGATAAACATACTGCATAATACTGTGAATGGCCCAAAAACACTGGGAGATAAGTTAAATGTAAGTGCAAATGTACCACTCCATCTTTAGCTATCAACTCCAAATTCGTAGCATAGGACAAACCACTGAGAATCACACACTTGTCACTGCCGTCGCGATTGCCATAACAAGCAACACATGTATTTGAACGACAATCTCCATAGTAGCTATAGCTACAACGATCCGTACAGTAAAAGCCAAGCTTGAAAAATGCTGTTACTAGCAAAGGCATGTTTCAATCAAAGGAGTCGTGCCATTATTGTCACTCAGTAGTAGTGAGACAAGACCTGGGGCAGAAATCTGTGTACAGAAGTTGCAAGTGAGGTACACCCATCGACACAGAGGCGCTTTAGTGACAGGGACGATATCTTGTGGGCGGAAATTAAGGTCCTCCAATGCAAGACAGCTTGAGAAATCTAGACCACGGTTGTCCAACTCTACATGCCAAAGCTGGGGGATGAGAGGCATGTTGACTAGCAGCAGGGGTTTTTCCATTGAGAGAACATTGACTCTGAACAGCGTACCGGAATGGCTCCACGCTATCAGCAAAGACACGAGATAGCATTTGAACCATGTGTGTGTAGGTACAGAAATCGAGCTCGTGCAGAGGCGAGGCGTCGCTCAAGAGCAGCAGATGGTTCACAAACTTGTTGAACTTCACTGGGCTGCCCCAGCTGTTCGCGTCGGTGATGCGCACGACGGGCGCGGACCTCCAGAGGTCGCGCCAGCGGCGGGAGAGCACGCTCAACCGCACGGCCTCATGGGAGGGCAAGAACGACAGCACGTGGTGGAGAAGCGTGTCCGGGAGGGCACCGAGGCGGTCCTTGCGGCTCTAGCAGCCGCTCCGTTACGGTTTTGTTGTTGCGCCTCGTAGGCATTCCGTCGAACGGCAGGTGGGCGGGCGCGCGCGCACGCTGCGGGAGTGTCAGGACCGACTAACAGCGAGATCGATTTGCAAGAGAAGAGACTGGAGATTTGGGGAAAAGAAGCAAAACTTGATCGCTACCAAGCTCTACTTCTAACAAACTACTTTACTTGCTAAGAAAGATGATCCTCCAGTCTGTCTTTTCTTCCATTCCACTTAGGCTTATATAGCCAGGGTCTGAATTACAAAAGGTAAAAGTAAAACATTCATTTTGACAGCTATAGTGTCTGACAATGGAACTACCACGCTACATTTGTTAATCACCGTCCGCTGATACTTAACGTCTCACTCTAACAAAATCTAAGCCATCAATTCTTAAGTGTAATCGCTCCCTTCTGATCCTTCGTTGCCGACTTCATACTTTGAATAAAACTCTGCTCTCAACTCTAAATTTTCGTTCGCGCCATATTGCCTCTCCTGACAATGCCCCCTGCTCAGCATGTTCCGTGTCCTCATGGAACAAAATTTGGAAAAGTACGCTGGATAAATGTTACATCCTCCCATGTGGCATCTTCTGGAGATAGATTCATCCATTGAATCAACCACTGAGCTGTAGGAATTCCTTTCCTTGGAACAAGTCTTCGGTTCAGCACAGCAACAGGCTCAACTTTGATCTGACCCTTTTCAGTAACCAATGGTACACCTGCCAGTGGTATTGCCCGTGATCCCAAATGCTTCTTCAACTGACTTACATGAAATACGGGATGGATTTGAGATTCCTCAGGCAGCAATAACCTGTAAGCGACCTTGCCAACTCGTTCCATAATCTGGAAATGGCCATAAAATTTTGACCTCAGCTTAAGGGAGCCACACAATCCCAGCTGCTTTTGGCGATACGGCTGAACCTTTAGATAAACCATATCCCCCACCTCAAATGTCCTTTCAGATCTGTGACGATCAGCAAAATATTTGATCCTATCTTGGGCTTGCTGCAGGTTCAGCTTAACTTCTGCATCATCTCTTCTTTCTGATGCATTGCATTCTTGGCTTCTTCAGACATGTTACATGGAACTGAAAATTCACCAATCTGAGGAGGAGGGTAACCATATAAAGCCTGGAAAGGGGTACATTTTAGTGATGTATGATATGACATATTGTACCACCATTCCGCAAAAAGGTAGCCATGAATACCATGATTTAGGACTCTGGAATGCCATGCATCTCAAGTATGCCTCAAGACATTGATTAACCCTCTCCGTTTGCCCGTCACTTTGCGGATGGTAGGCTGTACTCATGCGTAAAGAGATATTCATTGCTTTAATGATCTCATTGAAGAACTTGCTGGTGAATACCCGGTCTCTGTCTGTGACAATTGCTGTCGGAAGTCCATGCAGCTTCATGATGTGATCAATAAATACTTGCACTACTTGATCCACTGTAAACGGGTGTGCCATACCAATAAAATGAGCATATTTGGTTAGTCTGTCAACCACCACCAGTACCACATCTTTGCCCTTTGATTTCGGTAAGCCCTCGATTTAAATCCATTGAAATATGCGCCCATGCCATTTTCGAATTTTGAGTGGATTGAGAAGCCCTGGTGTGCGAATGTGTTCAGACTTTGAAAGTTGACACACTGGGCATTCGACCACTAGCTGTTCAATATTTTTCTTCATCCCTGGCCAGTAGAAGAGTCTCTTGACTCGGTGATGCGTCGCCCGGACTCCTGAGACGCATGGAAATCAGCCATAATTCTTTGCCTTAATTCCTCTTTGTCCCCTACATATATTCGTCCTCGGTATCTTAGTAGTCCAGCTCGTAAAGTATACTCTGCATCCATCTTGTTTGTAGTCTGTGCTTCTTGGAGTAGTTTTTTTTCCATATTCATCTCCTATATAGCTGTTCTTAACATCGCCAACCCATTCAGTTGTTATTGTCGCAACAGCCTGACAAGATATTTCTTGTGTTGAATCTGGACTACCTCTTCTGGATAAAGCATCTGCAGCTGCATTTTCCTTTCCTTTCTTATATTCCACTTGATAATCAAACTCAAGCAATTTCAGCAGCAATTTGTGTTGAATACTCTCTGTCATTCTCTGTGTGATAATGTATTGGAGACTCTTTTGATCGGTTCTAATGACTAGCTTTCCTCCCCAGAAGTAATGACGCCATCGCTAAGAGCTTCCAAGATAGCTAAAGCTTCCTTTTCAGAAACCGATTGTGCTGCAGCCTTGGGACCAAGTATCGACTGAAATATGCGATTGGCCTTCCTCCTGCATCAGGACTCCACCAATTCCGACACACGATCAGTCTCAACTACAAAAGGTTGACCGAAATTTGGTAGTCCCAATACGGACAGCTAGTCATTATTCTCTTGAGGTCTTCAAAATCTCTAGTTTGAGGTTCTTCCCACTTCCAAGAGTCCTTCAACATGTCAAATAATGGCCTACAAATTTTCCCATATCCTTTTACAAATCCTGTAATAGCCGGTTAATCCTAGAAATCCTCTTAATTGTGTGACATCCTTAGGTTTGGGCCAATTAAGCACATCCATTATCTTTTTAGGATCGGTTGCAACTCCTTCCCATTGATGATATGTCCAAGATACTCCACTTGGGAGGTAGCAAAGGTGCACTTGCTAAGTTTCACCTTCAGACAGTTTTCTTGCAGTATTTTCAGCACTGTCATGAGTAGCTTTTTATGTTCCTCCCTATCCTTACTATATACCAAAATGTCATCAAAGAAGACCAATATACCTTTCCTCAAATGTGTGGCAAAAATAGAGTTCATTAAAGCTTGGAATATGGCGTAGCATTGATAATCCAAATAGCATTACTAGATATTCATAATGCCCAAGATGAGTTTTAAAAGTTGTCTTGTGGATGTCTTCTTCTTTCATTCTTATTTGATGGTATCCCGATCTTAAATAAAGCTTTGTGAATATTTCCCCATGTAGCTCATCCAACAAATCCTCAATAACCGGCATTGGAAACTTATTTTAATTGTCATTGAGTTCAATTGCCGATAGTCAACACAGTCTCCACGACCCATCTTTTTCCTCACCATCACCGCGAGTCGCATACTGATCGACACTATGTCCGATTTCTTCATTCTCCAATAGTTGCTTGATGATACTCTCCATTGTTTCCTTTTGGTAGTGAGGTACTTTATATGTTCGAAGGTTTGGGGGCTCAGCGCTCCTGGCTTCAAGTGTATTGCATGATCACAATCTCGTTTTGGTGGCAGTTCCTTTGGTTCTAATGTGACATCAGGAAACTGCTGTAAGATCTCCTCAAAATCAGCTGGAATAAACCAGTCATGTTCCTCATCTTTCTCTGAAATGAACTGAACCTGAACCACACAGCCGAGTACTCCCTTACTCATCATTCTTTCCAGCTTAGTAGCACTGATATGGCAATTTCCAATAGGATTTGTATAATCTTGGAACTGAATGATCTTGTTCACTTTACTAATTGTCAGGGTCCTTTGCCTCAAATCCAGGCTAACGGGACTATGTTCAAAGATCCAATTGGCCCCCAGGATGATATCATGTGTTTGTAACGGTAGCAGGTTGAATGAGCTATTGAATTTGACTCCCTGTATAGTATACTTTAGATCATTAACCACCGCATCACATTTTAGTTCTCCTCCTTCGGCTACCATTACTCCAGAGGTCGCGCCAAGGGAGAGCACGCCAACCGCACGGCCTCGTGGGAGGGCGGAACGACAAGACGTGGTGGAGAAGCGCGTCCGGGAGGGCACGAGGCGGTCTCGCGCTTCACGCAGCCGCTCCTTACGCTTCTTGTTGTTGCGCTCCTAGACATTCCGTCGAACGCAGTGGGGCTGCAAGGAGTGTCAGACCGACTAACAATGAGATCGATTTGCAAGAGAAGAGACAGAGATTTGGGGAAAAGAAGGAACTTGATCGCTACGAGCTCTACTTCTAACAAACTACTTTACTTGCTAAGAAAGATGATCCTCCATCGTCTTTTCTTCCATTCCACTTCGCTTATACAACCAGAGTCCAATTACAAAAGGTAAAAGTAAAACATTCATTTTGACACTATAGCGCTCGACAATGGAATTACCACGCAAGAATTACTACATCTATTAATCACCGTCCCGATACTTAACGCCTCACTCTAACAAAATCTAAGCCATCAATTCTTAAGTGTAATCACTCCTTCCGATCCTTCGTCCGACTTCATACTTTGAATAAAACTCTACTCTCAACTCTGAATTTTCGTTCACAGCCATATTGCCTCTTCGACAGGAGTTGTAAGAAATGAGATGCCAAAGAACATAGTGGAAATAGAGGAGATAAGAGAAGATCTTGACGCGCACCTCACCTCCTGGTCGGAAGTGCTGCTCGTCACGCCAAGAACCACTACCGTGAGCATCCCCTCGAAGCCAAGTGAGGTGAGGAGAGCTCTGAGCCAAGTAGAGGAGGAGTTCGGGCCAAGTGGACCATGGAACTTGTTAGTTAACCGTGCGGCCAGCAACGATTAACTAACAAGTTTTCGTGATTTACTTGGCCGCACCACCTCCTCCTCTAATTGGCCTATATATATAAAAAGCGGCAGATAATCAAAGTTCAAGTCGCAATGGTTAACTAACAAGTTCCCGTGATCCACTTGGCCTGACCTCCTCCTCCTCTACTTGGCTCGAGCTATAAAAAGCCGATAATCAAAGTTTAAGTCGGCAACGCTTAACTAACAAGTTCCCATGATCCACTTGGCCCGACCCTCCTCCTCCTCTACTTGGCTTGTAGCTTCTCCCCACTTGGTGTGTGTGTGTGTAGGAAGCCTTTTCGATCTGAGTATATATCTCACCTTTAATATACTACTTAAATAAACACTTTATACTCCTTTATCACTTTCGGTATACTCAATAGTAATTCTAAGATACTCCAATATAACATGGTTAAAAATTTTCATCGACCCTTTATTTTTTGCTACATACCCTTTTCCATATGTATAAGGAATATGTAAACTAATTATGCTATAAAGGGTGGATTTTAATGAAATTTTTATGAAGCTCACTTTGAAGTATCTTATAATTAGTATTAGAGTATACTCAAAAGGATAAAGAGGTATAACAACATCATTTAAACGGTATATTAGAGGTGGGAGTACATACACCAGAGTATGGAATCATTTTCATATATATATATATATATATATATATATATATATATATATATATATATATAAGAAGCGCATGTGCTACTACTGACCGGACATCTCCAGCGTCGACAAAGACGGAGCACATCATGGTGCCATTGCGTCGCCATGATGCATGGCCTCGCCACGTCTGACTTTGATGGCGAGATCATGGTGCCTCTCGCCGACACCCGCCACGCAGGAGCTCCTCGCATTTCACAAAGACACGTCGTTGGCCTCCTCGGTGAGCTCACCCTGAACCTTCGGCGCGGTGTGTCCCGAACCATGGCCAGTGCAACATCGGCCGCCGAAGCTTGTTGCCCATCACGACGACAACCCGCCATGGCCGGCCTCAGAATCTTTGCTGCGCTCGCCGGCCGGGTCGCTCGCCGTGGCGCAAGCCCTCTCTGCGGCGGCGCCGACATCGCTATCAACTAGTCCGGTGTATGCCGCAGCGTGTCACCGGAATAAGGCGATGGCCACGCTACGTCAGCGACATCGTGCTCACCATCTAAGCGGCTCCTCGGCCGCGTCACGCGTGTTATGCGTGGACATCGGCCGCTGCTGCAGCGACGGCGTGGAGAAAGCCTTTCTGGAGTCGGGCCGGTAATGGCGTTGTCGTTCCACCAACGTGGCGGTGACATCTTCCGGGGCGGGAGACATGATGACATAGGCAAGGGGCGGTGGGTTTCTGACTGAGCGTGCGGTGAAGGAGGGCATGGACGGCGATCGAGGCGATGGGTTGTTCGAGCCGATCGTCCGGCCATGGAGTTGTTTGATCTGGGTTGTCGTGCTTTCAGATCTGGCGGGCGCTCTAGGTGGCGGCCGACTCGTCGGAAGTGTCGTGTGACGGCCATACAAATGCGTCGGTACATCCGGAGCTTCAACAAGTTCTGCTCCTCCTCGGCGGCGGCTACACCATCAACCATGTCGTCTCCTGCGGTGCTCGAGGTATGAGCGTAAAATAATAGCTGGTACAAATAATGCGGTTACTTGCCGTTATCGTGTCAATGATCTCGAGTGATTTAAGGTGCGGGCGGTTGATGCCGTTCAGCAAGGATATCGCCGAAGCGACATACCACACCATGGGTGCGACCACTACTACAAAGAGCAAGGGTACAAGCTCCATTATTACAAGTCGCTTCAGCGGCTGCACGAGAAGGACACAGAGAAGATAAAGCGAGAGAACCTTAGAGCACCTCTCACGGTCGAGTCGGTGTCCGGGATGCGATTAGAGGACTGGCGGCGGCCTTTGGGAGGCCAGCGACATTGGCGCCCTTTACAACGACCATCATCCTAGTGAAGAAGTCGAAGAAGATCCCATGGAGAGGTTGCACCGATTGTGTGGCGAGGCGGACCTCGCCGTTTTCTTCGTCGACTTGGGAAGTGACAGAAACTTAATTAGGAGAAGGCAGTTACTTTTGAAGAATTGCATGAAATCGTCAAAGTTCTCACCTTTGGTTTTGCGCTAAGTCCTCTGAGAATAGGAAGCAGAATATTCCAAAAGCTGGTCCTAAGATCTGATCAAGCATCACCCACCACTGCTGCTTTCTGCAAATAATAAAACTAATAAAAATATTGCACGCAAACAAAATATATTTTTTCCATAAGTAGCTTCCATAAAACAAAGAGAAAAGAAATTTATTGTAGTATCAGATGCTCGGACAGCCCGCATGCTATTTTTCCTTTTTTTTTTTGCCGAGAAAATGTGTGCAGGGCTTGGCGCAGTTTGTGCAGGTCCGGGGCCAAATCTTTTTAAAAAATTCGGTAGGGTCTAATTTGAAAAAAATTGAGGAGCTACAACAGTAAAAATTTCTAAATGTGATTCAAGAACATATATATACATACACAAGTATCTTCGCTCGTATAAGTTGTTCGGGTTTGGAACCGACCAGGCTAGGACTACGCCAATTGATTGCGATCTTCTTTGTTATTATTAAGCATGGCGCATTAGTTCTTGTCGTGATTGCGATCTTGCTGGTGATTATTAAGCATGGCGCACTGATTGCTTGAACAATATCAACATGGAGAATCTGCCCAAGTTGGTCCGCCGTCCGGTGAGGTTGACGCCGAGCTCACGGAAGAGGTGGCATCAAAGTGTACCAAGTATCGCCTTGTGGCATGCTTGCGATACTTGAGATCACTCTGTCAAACTTTCCGCAGGTGTAGTATGGGAGCTTCTTGCGATTTGAGAGGGCGAGAGGAAGTGTGCATTGCACCTGCACCTTGTTGATGTGTTGGATCAGTTGTTGGTTGATGAATTCAAATTATAAGAAGAAGCGATAAATCAAATAATAGTGGATAAATAAAATAATCAATCCATGTGGAATTTAATGGAGGTCTCTGCATATCGTGAGTAAACAGTTGATTGTATTTTAGGAGCATGCAGTCTTCTAATAAATATATATCAGTATCAGCTAGGATCGGGATGATAGAGAATTTGCAGCCAGTACCTAGTCAAGTTGGACATGATAAGGGATGATAACTTTTTATGTAACTAGAAAATTACCATTTGACCAAGGAGAAGATATTTATTACTATACTAATGGTAAATTAGGATCCTAACAAAGGAAAACAGGGATGCCTTCCAAAAGAAAACAAACATGGAATTCTGCAATACTCAAGAGTCAAGATGGCTATCATACAGAGCACTCATGCATCATACTAAATGCTCTATGACAATAAATTGCAAAAGTGAACGTCAGATGCAACAATCAAATGGTGCTTAATTGCTATTTGCAACAGTGAAATCAAGAAAATCAACAGCTGCATCTAATTTCTACTGCGTACTATATACTTATTAGTATGCTACACCATAAATTTTTGTGTCTACAAAGGAGTGTTTAGGCCCAAAGGAGTAACACCGATGTCACCGCCTGAGAGCTAGCTTGTCCGTACAACCTTCTTGAAGTTTAAATTTGTGCATGTGTCCGTTAAGTATGGTTTAGGCCTTGGCCAATTTTGCACAGGATTCATAAATATTGAAATTAGTGAAAAAATAAGTAATTATCGTTTACTCTTCATTCATATTTTATTAATTATACAACTTTCAAATAATAATATATAGAAGCACACTGCCTTTATTTTTTTTCTCTCAAAGGGCATACTTTCGAAGCCACCTCAGAAAGTTTCAAAAAAATACAAATTTTTTGTTTTCACAAAATCCATACCCACCCGATTAGTATAGCCAATCGCTCTCCAGACCCTCGGCTGCCTCCACCGAGTAGCCTGGCGTGTTTACCCATCTCCTGTTAGGTGTGCGTGCCGCCCCCACTTATAGTTTCATCATCACTTAGTATAAAAAGATTAACCCGAGTAGTACATTTGAACTCAACATACATTATATGCTACTAAAACTCTAGACAAATAACGTAGGACTAATCTCACTACTACTCTATATGAGCCACACGAGTCTTCATGCTACAACGAGTGGAGGTGAGCCTACACACAGATTAATGTAGGTTTGGTGGGTTGGTGTGCCGTAGACAGATAACGACCTTGTACACAGGTAGAAATGGGATAAACTACCCGACAGGACCTGACCCAATCCACCTCCTTCTCCCTCTAGGGCCCACTTTTGCCTTTCATTCTACTGGGCTTCTCAATGACCAACCTACTCATTCAGCCCATCCTACCTGCTCAATCACCAACTGCTGTCCAGCCTGTGTCGTCCTCAACGGGAGCACCGGCCCAGTTCGCCAGCCGTAATCTGGTCGCCACTCCATCCCGCCGTACATCGGATCACCACCGCCAAAAGGGATTCTGGGAATGGCGGCCTCGATCTACACAACTTGATTATTCAAGTTCAAGGAGACATCCTAACAGTCAGGTTCACAAATGATGGGATTGATTCATAAGAGTAAATTTCACAAAACTATTACCCTAATACGGTAGAGAGGTGCTTGTACTTTTTAACTAGCAACGATGCATAAATATTAAAGCGTAAGTGAATAGTAGGCGATAATTACTTACCTTTTAGTTATTTTAAGATTTATACAACTTATATTAAGAGGAAAGCATTGAAACACCGCTCAATACAGTTTTACTCAAACAACTACAATTTTTATTGCAATTCGCTTAACCTACGGACAACTTCTCAGAACTACATTTCCATGGCTTTGAACGGCTCCGTTACTCCGGGCCCACGTGGCAGGAGGTGAGGTATTTCTCGACATGTCATTTTCTCGATGTGTACTACTATATTCTAACTTATCCAGTCTCTGAATCTGTTGTGAATTTTTTGAAATGCACAAAATAGAGTGAGAGGTCATTCCGTATGTGCATATCCCTCGATAAGTTGTATAAATTTAAAACAAACGATAAGGATAAGTAATCATTATTTATCTTTTATTTATATTTTAATATTTATATAACTTAAAAATATAGAAGTATCTTTCACACAGAGTAGATGTGGGTGCATGAATGTTACAATCTTTACCCATTGTTACAATTAGTTACTCCTCCGTTCTAAATTATGTGATGTTTTAGCTGTTGGAATTTATTCTAAATTAAGTTACGTTCTAGGGTTTCTACGTGATCAGTATTTACCATCCTTCCCAAACTGCCCATGGTTGTGTTTAATATTCTCCTTTTTTTTATGGGACTTAGTTTCTCTCCAGACTACAAGAACGGTGAATTAAATAGGGGTAGATCAATCCTTTCGCATCAGTCCTTGCTCAATTTACGTGCAAAGTTCTAAAACGTCGCTTAATTTAGGACGGAGGAAGTAGTTTTAAATATATATGCAATTGCATACGTAGCACTCTATGTACTATCATTTAGATAAAATATAGGGTACAAGTTACTCTCTGCGTTCAAGTTTATAAAGTTTATTTTTTTAATGATCTTATCTATAAATATAAGATGTATTTTATATTCTAATACAAAATTAGTGTGATCTTCCTATATATCCCTAATAAATAGCTATCTTTACATCATATTTTCTACATGCATATATTGTATATAGTGCTTAGTTATAATAATTATGCGTAATATAGTCATTTGCAATATTTTTTTGGTCTACGTGCTAAGAAGAAATATACCCTATAAATTTGAATGGAGAGAGTAGGACTTTACATATTTTATGAAGTGATTAATTATTTCAAGTGTACTCTATAAATGTGTAATCGTGCGTGAGATTCTTATTAATTGGTCGCATAATGACTGGTTGTTTGACAGTATACAGACCAATGCACACCGTCTTTTTACTGCGTATATTTGTCCGGATAGGAAACTAAAAAGTTTAAATTTTGTTTTTTAAATAATGGATAAATGACATGACACTGCCACCTGGTTCTCTAAGTTTAAAACTTCCTAATGACTTGTGCCCGACATTGAAATTTTCGGATGCCTTGCAACATCTTTTTCCTACACGTAACATTTCTTACCAACGTATGCAATATTTTCCTTCGACAAACAGTAAAAATCGCTACGATGAAACAGATGTTGCAAGCGTTCAAAAAATGTTGCATCGGAGGAAAAAATGTTGCAAGAAGCGTCGATAGGATGAACAAGTGATCGAGCGTTCGGCGCTTAGTTTCACCCTTAAAACTTTGGTCTAAATTCCATCGTCACCAGCTTCATAAGGTTGTAAAACATGGTGTGCTGCCTGTCCTTGTAATTCACTAGCGGAACGCGAGGATGGCATTGGGCGAAGCAAATTTAACCTCGTGCAAAATTAGCCCTGGAACACAAATTAAACATCGCAAAATCGGTCTTCAGACTAGGGACGTTGCAACTCTGTAGTCATTTGCTGAAAATGGCGTGAATCCAGTGGTCTTTGATGTGCTAGCTAGATACATCCTTTTCATTCCTGTCGCCTAGGATTGGACACAGATTCGAGTGCGCAAATCCACACTGGAAAAGCTACTTGCGATGTTCAGGCGATTGAGACTGGGAGAAGATCTTCTCGGCACACGCTAAGTCGCAGCAGGAAATATCCAGGTCTTCTGAAAATAATATCGAAAAACGCACACCAAAAGATCAATTAGTCTATAATATGAGCATAATGATTATTTTATTTTTGAAACAAGGTGAACATGAACATGATGATTTAAGAACCCTTGATGCGAATGCATGCAGAGAAACGAATGTAAAGAGTCAGTTGTGAATGTCCAGCGATGGCTATAGATATTCCAACAGAAATAATAGGACCGCGAATAATACCCGAGTGAAAGGCAAATGCGCAAGCGTACCATTCCGGCCGGATTCAGATATCAACGTCAAATTGTAGCTTCTGCTAAACCTTTAAACACCCTTTTGTTAGTGTCAATGCCATTGTCATCATCGTAATTATCATCTTCCAGACCGTAACAGCCATGGAAGTACAACTCATCACAAACCCCAGGATCAGAATTATCACACCAGTCCGAACAATCTGAGTTTGCGTTCTCTGGGCACATAGGATCAAACGTAAAGCAGCGCTTTCTTGGCAGAGTTTGAGGCATCAAAAAACTTTAGAGCTTGTTGGAGCTGCTGAAGTCTGACAAATGCCATCATCAACTCCGGCTAGCTCTCAAGCAATGGAGTCCTGTTCGAAGAACGATGATCCATTCGCTGTGAAAGGAGACGTGGGACATAGATTCGAGTGCGTGAATCCTCACTGGAGAAGTAATTCGTGAAGCTCGGGTGTTTTGAGAGACCGGGACAACATCTTCTCGGCACACGCGAAGTCGCAGTCGGTAATCTCCAGATCTTCCAACGCAGGACAGCTCGAGAAGTCAAGGAAGCTGTTGCTGAGGTTTAGGCCGGCAAGCTCTAGCCTCGTCAATGTCGCTGAGGTTTAGATCCAGTCGTTCACGCGGGCCACGTCATCGTCGGAGAATCCATAGGCATCCACCTCGCACGTGTGGAGTGGCGCAGCAGAGGTCCACGAACACGGAGCTCCGCGCACAGCGGCTCGTCGAGCTCGTTGCGGCCGGTGACACGCAGGCACGTCGTGGATTTTCAGAGACGACGCCAGCTCTTGGCAAGCACACACTTTCCGGCCGCACGGCATCCCGCGCCGGCAGCAAGCCAAGGACGTGCTGAGGCGGTCACCTCCTGCGCTCGGCATCGGCCGTTTCTTGTTCCTGCGCCGCCGGCGAGGCATTCCGTCGAGCTAGCGGCGGGCGTCAAGGGACGGGGAGGGGAGCAGGAAGATGGATCAGGCACTGCACCACCATGACCATCTCACCACACCTCACCTGGCCGCGCGAAAGAAGCTGCTTTACTTCTCTGCTTTGGCCTTTGGGCTCGCTCTACTCATAGTTACCACGCAGTTCACCCGAGTCATGGTACAGGATTTGGGATCATGGTTTACCACATTTTCTTCCAATTTTCATTGCGAACAAGAAACACGTACTCTAAACTGGTTGAATCAGATGAACTCGGTTCACGGTTTGTGAAAGTTTACAGAATCCAATTACTATGGCTCTACTACTCTAAGCCAGACTCCACGAGCTGAAGCGTGAATTAATTGGATGATATCCTTAGGGAAGTTCACATGTACACCTTCAAGTCAAAGTTTCAATTGAGGAAAATTAATGCCCATTCAAAGTATACAAGGCAAATGAAAAAAAAAATTACTCTGTTCGTTCTACGGTTCTAGCCCTGGTTGGGATTCAAATTTTGACACCCAATCTAGTACAAGTTAAGCAGTATATACTAAGTACAAGTCTGCTAGTATACAACCTTATACTAAGTGCAAGATTGGTCGATTGGACTACATATGCACAAAAACGTGAATCATATTTTACTTTTCTGAGTTACTACCTGACAAGGTCTTTTCTGAATATGGCTCAGGTCATGAACTGACCGCCGAGAATCAGCATCGTATGGCACAATTATTGCCCAGGTCAGTTCAGAATCGAGTAGTATTTAGCACGGGCACAACTAGCATGCATGACAATTTTACAACTACTCAAAATACTTTAAAAACCACTCGAGTGTAATTTGAGTTGTAGCTCAGAAATATTCCATACGCGACAAATTCATCATTAGTCCACAGACTGAATAATTTTGGCTTTAGTGTATTCACCTATATTTTTAGATAAAAGAAACAATCCAAATTTCTTCACACAAGGATGAATCGACCAACTTTACAAACACCCAAAAGGAACAGCTGAAATAACCAGCTCTACAACAGACATCAGAAAACAAATAACAAGTCCCCACACAAAATACAAAGGCAGGCCCTAGACCTTAATTCTAAGACACCTTCTCCAACCAAATTTAGCGAATAACTCCCAGACAGTAGTCTCTAGCACTTGCAACCCCTCAATAGCATCCCTTTCTCTTCCTCTTTAGATAGCGGGGACAGAACACGATCCAATCGTTCCCTGAAGATTACCGTGCAAATGAGTTAAAAGACCTTCATTGAAAATGAAATCATTCCTATATAACCAAATTGACCAACACATGGCAGTTTGCTACTAAAATTTGGCACTAAGCTTAGAGTTAATACCCTTAAGCCAAGAACCAAACAAGACAGATACATTTCGGGGAGGATGAATTCCACAAGTAATGAAAATGGTGTTCCAAATAGATCTTGCCAAATGGCAGTCAAAAAACAAATGCTGAATTGTTTCGTTAGAATTACAAAAACAACATTTAATACATCCCTTCCACTGTCTTTTTGCAAGATTGTCCTTTGTTAGAATTACTCCAGTCCTTAAGTATCAAAGAAAGATTTTGATCTTCAATGGGATTTTTAGTTTCCAAATAACACACTTCCTGGGAATAGAGTTATCTTGAATCAATGCATCATACATGGAGTGTACCGAAAAGGTACCTTTTTGCTAAGATTCCAACTAAACATGTCCCTACCTCGTGTTAAAGATACGTTAACAACTCTTGACACTAGTTCAAACCAAGTTGTCAAAACGGATCCTACCAAAGATCTTCGGAAAGAAACATTAAGCGAAACCGATTGCGAAACATCAGCTACTAAAGCCTCTTTCTTCCTAACTATATTATATAGAATAGGATACACCTCCATAAGAGGCTTGGTGCCAATCCAAATATCCTCCCAAAATCTAGCGCATTGCCCATCCTTTATATGAAAGGAACCCATAGACATGAATTGCTCTTTAACTTTCATCAAACTGACCAAAATTGAGAATCCCCAACCCTTACGGTGATCAAGTGATAGACTTACTATGCAAATATTTTTTTCTAAGTAAGTCTTGCCAAAGGCCATCCTCATTCAATAATTTAAATAACCATTTTCCTAAAAAGCTCTTATTCTGCAATTCCAAATCTAAAATTCCCATTCTAAATCTTTAGGTTTAATAAGCAAACCATTTTGCTAACACTTATTTCTTCTTGTGCTCATCACATTGCCAAAAAATCGGACTGTAATAATCTAACTTTCTAATCACCCCTTTAGGAGCCTTAAAAAAGATAGCATAAACAATGGTAAACTAGGCAGGCAATTAATCGATGCAGTCTACCTCCAACGAAAAAAGCTTACCCTTCCAACTAGCAAGCTTCTTTTGAAATCTCTCCTCCAGAAATCCACTCCTTATTGCTAAGCCTTTTGAAATGCATTGGGATACCTAAATATCCGAAAGAAAAAACCCCTCTTTACCCAAAAATTTTGCACATATTCCTTCTTATAGTTTTGAGCCTCACCAAATAGAAATATCTCACTTTTATGGAAATTAATCTTAAGTCGACAAATGTTCAAAAACACTCAAGACTAACTTTAAATTCACAGCTTCCCTTAAATCATGCTCCACAAAAAGAATCGTGTCATCCGCATACTGAAGGATCGATAGACCTCCATCCACCAAATGCAGAATTATTCCCCTAAACTGGTTATTATCCTTAGCCCTTGCTATCAAAATAGCAAGCATATCGACTAACAGATTAAACAAAATCGGGAAAGAGGATCCCCTTGCCTCAATCCTTCTTAGTCTGAAAATAATGCCCCAGATCATCATTAACTTTGACGTTTACACTTCCTTTACTAACAATATTTTCAATCCATTTACACCACCTATCGGAGAAACCTTTCATTCTGAGAGTCTGCTGAAGAAAATCCCACTTAACCTTGTCATATGCTTTCTCAAAATCTAATTTGAGCACCACTCCATTGAGTTTTCTATTTTTTAGTTCATGCAAAGTTTCATGCAAGATGACTACACCCTCCAAGATGTTTCTACCCACCATAAAGACAGTTTGCGAAGGTCTCACAATTGACTGCGCAACTGAAGCCACTCTATTAGCCATAACCTTAGAAAAAATCTTGAAGCTCACGTTTAATAAACAAATTGGTCTATACTGTTGAATTTGCTTCACCTCATTCAGCTTTGGCAGCAATGTAATTGTTCCAAAGTTCAAGCTAAAGAGAGGCAAATTACCATTGTGAAAATCATGAAACATGGCCATTAGGTCATCTTTAATGAGCCCCTAGAACTCCTGATAAAACTCAACAGGAAAACCATCTGGTCCCGGTGCCTTATTGTGTTTCATTTGAAAAAGTGAATCCTTAACTTCATTAGAAGTAAAGTGAGCTCTAAGAATTTCGTTCTCCTCATAAGACACTTGGGGAATATCCTCTCTTTGAGACTCATTCATAGAGAAAATATTACCTTCAGGCGATCCAAACAAATTTTTATAATATGCGGTAATGTATTTCTTAAGATTTTCCTCGCCTTTAATTATCCCTTCCTCCTGTTCTAATTGAAAAATTCTAGTCTTCCTATGCTTTCCATTAGCAACTAGATGAAAATACTTAGTATTTCTATCTCCCTGAAGAAGCCTCATAGACTTCGATCTTTGATACCAATATAATTCTTCTTCCCTAAGAAGAGAAGCTAGTCTCTGCTTAAGGTATTGCTTTAGCTCCACTTCCTGTGGGTTAAGCAATGTCGATTCAGCTTTCTTGTCCAACTCTCCAGCTCGCTTAATAAGTTCTTTTTTCTCTTTATTATTAGAGCCACTTACATTTTTAGCCTACCCCCTAAGAAATTGCCTCAATCTTCTAATCTTACATTGCCATATTTCCAAAGCACTAGAACCACATGTCTTTTTATTCCACACATCCGAAACAAGCTTATGGAAACCCTCACGCATCAACCATCCAACTTCAAAGCGAAACAATGAATGCTTGGCACCATGGGTGCCATTTCCGGTATTAAGCAATAACGGAGCATGGTCGAACAACTCACGACTAAGAGCGAGCAGTTGACAAAGGGAATTTTGTTCCCATTCGAACTCACGAGAACTCTGTCCAACTTCTCAAAAGTAGGAACCTCTAATGAATTAGCCCGTGAATCTGCGACCCGACATCCGGAGCTCCCTTAAGTTCAAGCTATCAATGACCGCATTAAATAAAAAGGCCATTTACTATTAAAGTGGTTATTGCTTTTCTCACTAGGACTCCTTATGATATTAAAATCACCACCAATAAGATTTGGTAACGATTCCTTGCTGCAAAACGAACCATTTCGAGAAAAGAAAAGCCTCCTTAAACTTTGGTTGAGCAGCCCATAAACGCAACCAAAATCCACTGAAAGCCATCCTCCTTACATCTCGGATGGAATTTAATATAAAAATCTCCTTCCTCAATGCTGCCTATATACATCACCTATATACATCAGTGAAACACTTCAATGACGGTTTTGTTTTCAGACTATTATTCAGACTTCAGTCATGAGACATGTTTATCTATAGCATTATTCGTACTTCTGGTCCATGCTCTGTTTTTTTGTACTTTGCATGTATCATGTATGTTTCACTGAATTTCATTCTACTCAGTTTGTATGGGAGTAATTCGCAACAACACGTGGTTATTACAATATATATATATATATATATATATATATATATATATATAGAAAATAGTTTCATACTCTGGGTGTCGATACTCCACCTTCAATATACCGTTTAAATGATGTTGTTATACATCTTTATCCTTTTGAGTATACTCTATCTACTGACTATAAGATACTCTAAATTGGGTTTCGAAAAATTTCATTAAAGTCCACCCTTTATAGCATAATTTGTTTATATATTCCTTTTACATATAGAAAAGGGTATGTAGCAAAAAATAAAGGGTTTCAATGAAATTTTTAGTCATGTCGCATTGGAGTATCTTAGAATTATTATTGAGTGTACCAAAAGTGATAAAAGTACAAAGTATTCATTTAAGTGGTATATGAGAGGTGGGAGTATGTACTCGAGAGTACGGAAAAACTTCATATATATATATATATATATATAGAAGCCTTTTCCGTACTCCGAGAGTACATACTCCTACATCTAATATACCACTTAAATAAGCGCTTTATACCCCTTTATCATTTTCGGTATATTCCAATAATTATTCTAAGATACTCAATACAAAATGATTAAAAAAGTTCATTAGATCCTTTTTTTTACACATACCCTTTTCTATATGTATAAGGAATATGTAAACAAATTATGCTATAAAGGGTGGATTTTAATGAAATTTTCATGGAACTCACTTTGGAGTATCTTATAATGAGTATTAGATTATACTCAAAAGGATAAAGAGGTATAACAACATCATTTAAATGGTATATTAGAGGTGGGAGTACATATACCGGGAGTATAGAATCATTTTCTATATATATATATATATATATATATATATATATATATATATATATATATATATATATATATAATAATTAAGTCGGAATAGCTAGCTCTTGAAGCAACAGAGAATGGAGGAACATAAATTGATAGGTAGACTAGAACGAACCGTAGAAGTGACCTATTCTGGGATTTCCCGTTATTAATCTGTCTTCATACTACGTCTACAAATGTTCATAGTTATGCATTATATACTGAAGGGTGGTCCTCGAAGCATGCAAGAATGATACTCATTCAAGACTTATGTATCCAACTGCTATGTTCACATCAAGGAATGAATAAGAACTCACAAAATATCAACCAAAACATTGTGTGAATACCATTATGCTTCCTCCGTCGAGAAAGAGAGGAACGCATTTCGTGCCAACTATCCATTCAAGCAATTGATGCATGTACACATACATAACGAAATGCGCATACAAATTGCAGCCCTTAAAGGTTATCGTCCGACGACTTTGTTGAAACCAAAGCCTTCGTTCTCTGAAGATTGCCAGCGATGCACTCAGCAGCGGCAAGAACAGAGCACCTGCAAAAACGCACAAACCGACTACAGGCAACAAAGTTGCCCTGGGCAGAAAGTAACGGAAGAACAATGCTTTTCTGTATTTTCTTCATGCTTATAAAGGCAATAAAACTGAACTAATTACAATAGGACTCGGCTAACTGAATTCTACTCGGACTCTGATTTCAGCTAACTCTGTAGTTATCGACAATAACTCTACTGCTATTGCTATTTCCTTCGATACAAACTCTGAACAAAGCGTCTAGAACCGCATAACTGAAAACAAAAAGTAAACAAGATTAACTCAACAAATCTCCCCTTAATCTTGTTCCCTTCTACTGACTTGTATCACTCCCAGTTTCTTCCGCATATCCTTGAACTTCAATTTTCCCAGCGGTTTTGTTAGAATATCAGCTAACTGCTGTTGCGTTGAGATGTATTCAATTTCTATATCTCCATTTTCAACGCAATCTCGAATGAAGTGATACCTCATTTGTATATGCTTACTTCTGTCATGGTGAACCGTTCTTGCTCAATGCGATGGCTGATTTATTGTCAACCATCAACACTGTCTTCATCTCTGGTTGTTCCAGCAACTCTCCCAACAATCTTCTAAGCCATATACCTTGACAGGCTCCTGATGTCGCAGCGATGTACTTTGCCTCGCAAGAGGATAATGCTACGATTTTTTGCTTCTGGGATGTCCAGCTCACCAAACTATCACCAAGGAAGAAGGCTACTCCTGAAGTGCTTTTCCGATCATCAGCATCTCCGGCCAGATCGCTGTCTGTGTAGCCTTTTATAATGGTGTCTCCCTTTGTCTTCCTTCTGTACTCACACCCGAAGTTCATGGTACCTTTTATGTACAAGTATCCTCTTCTCTGCCGCCATATGCAGGGGTAGTTAGGCGCCTCCATGAAGCGACTTACAATTCCAACTGCATAAGCTATATAAGTCGGTGTTAACCAAATACCTCAAACTACCAACTATACTCCTGTATTTAGTTGGATCAACTGGAGGATTTTGGTTTTCCTTGCTTAACTTGATTCGTTCTTCCATTGGAGTTGCAATAGGATTGCAGATTTTCCATGCCACAACTCTCCGAGTATCTTATGTGCATATGCCGATTGACACAGAGTAATGCTTCCTGGTTTTTGATGAACCTCAATGCCAAGATAATATGATAACAGTCCTAGATCACTCATTTTGAAACACTTCTTCATCTGGGCTTTGAACTTTTCAATCTCTTGAGTGTTTGGACCTGTTATGATTAGATCATCAACATATACACCCACAATCAAGCTCTTTTCTCCTGCGCTTAAACTTGTAGACAGCATGTTCCAGGGGCATTTTTCAAACTGCAAGGAAGCTAATGTGCTGTCTAATTTCGCATTCCAAGCTCTTGGAGCTTGTTTCAATCCGTAAAGTGCTTTCTTGAGCTTCAGCACTTTACCCTCTTCACCTGCCTCAAAACCGGGTGGTTGAGCCACAAAAACTTCTTCTGTCAGTTCTCCATTCAAGAAAGCAGACTTCACATCCATATGATGTATCTCCCATGTCTCTTGAGCAGCAAGGGCAATCAGCAGCCTTATAGTTTCAATTCTTGCTACAGAGCGAACACTTCTTCATAATCAATTCGGGTTTTTGCACATAACCTTTTTGCAGCGAGCGGGCTTTGTGTGACAATTTCTCCCTGTGGATTCTTCTTTACCTTGTAAATCCACTTCAAGCCAATAGCTTTCTGTCCCTTAGGTAGGTCTGTCAAAACCCAAGTACCATTTTCCTGAATTGATTTCAACTCCTCTTGCATTGCTCTCCTCCATGGCGCTTGTTCTAAGGCTTCTGCATGGTTCTTTGGTTCTTCTGCACTTAGCAGGCATAAGTTGATGTCTTCAGCTATTTCAACCGGGCTTGTCGCGTCATAAATGTCTTGTAATGAGCATTTTGTGATGCTGAATTGGGGTTGAAAGACCAGAACTGGAACCTGAATTCATAGCTGGTTCGGGTGTGCTGATTTCTTGATCATCATCTCCTGGTAAGCTCGAGTCTTCTGGCTCAGACTCATCTCGCCCATCTGTCGGCGCTGCTTGCTGTGATGATGTTTCTTGTTGCTCCTGTTGCTCGTCTGACAACAGAGGATATTCCCACGAAGTTGCTACTTCTTTCATCTTCTGGCACATCCCAATTCCAGCTTCTGTCTTCTTCAAACAAGGCGTCCGCGTTACATGAACCCTGTTGCTTTTCGGTTCATATGTGGTAGCTTTTGCTCCCTCTGCATAGCCAATGAACACCATTGAAGTGCTTCTGTCATCTAACTTTTTCAATCCGGTTTGATATTCTTTACATGAGCCACACATCCAAATGTCACAGGAGTGATGTACACTGGGTCTTCGATGATGCCAAGCCTCAAAAGGCGTCATTCCATCAAACTCGAGTTGGAGCTCTATTTAATATGTAAACTGCAGTTTTCACCGCTTCTCCCCAAAATTTCCCTGGCATTGATTTACTCTTCAACATACTTCTTGCCATCTCTACGACCGTTTGATTTCGCCGCTCCACAACTCCATTTTGTTGTGGAGAGTAAGGTGCAGTGGTGAATTTCTTGATACCAGTTGCATCACAATGGTCTCCAAATTCGATGGAGATGAATTCCCCTCCACGATCTGTTCGAAGAGCCTTAATCTTGATGCCCTTCTCATTCTCAACAGCAATCTGAAATTTTTTGAAGTGCTGAAAAGCTTCAGACTTGTTCTTCAGTAATTCAACCCACATGTACCTACTTTTGTCATCAACAAGAAGTAGAAAGTACTGATTTCCAGCAGGAGTCACTGGTGATATTGGCCCACACAAATCTCCATGAATCAACTCCAGCAAATGTTCAGCTCGATAACTTGTAGCCTGGGGAAAAGGTTTACGATGCTGCTTGCCCAAAGAACACCCTTCACAGAATTGATCAGGATGCTCTATCACCGAATGCCATTTGCCATCTTCTTGACTGCTAGACTCCTTAGAGCTCGAAAATTTAGATGCCCGTACCTGCTATGCCATAGCCATGCCAGACTTGATGTCTTCGTTAGCATACATATTGGCTCTGCCACCTTTGCATGAAGAATATACAATCTGTTAGGAGACCTCTTTACTCGAGCTAGCAAGACCTTGTTGCTGTCATATATCTTCATGTGACCGTTCTCCAGAACCACCTTGCACCCGTGCTGTTCAAGCTGTCCAAGGCTGAGAACATTGCTTTTTAACTGTGGTATGTAGTATACTTCAGTCAGTAGTTTATGTTCTTCAGTTTTGTACTTTAGAAGAACTGAACCACGACCCTGTATATCCACATGGGATCCATCTCCAAATTTTACTGATCCTTGCACCGTTTCATCAAGTTCAGCAAACACTTCCGTGATCCCACCATATGGTTACTTGCTCCAGTATCCAGATACCAGGTCAGTTCTAACTTCTGAGTTCTTGTCTCCTCCTTCTTCATCTTTTCTTCTTTTCTTTCATTGAGCATTACAGCTTCTTCCCGACTTGTCCCAGTTGAAGATGGTGAATTTCAGTCAAGAACAATGCTTGATCTGCATCTTCCTTCTTTTCAATATAAAGAGTTTTCTCTTGCTTGACTTTCTACACTCACTGCGAAAATGCCCATACCGATTTGCAATTGAAGCACTTGATCTTTGATTTGTCAAATCTCCTGACCTTATGATCTTCTGCTTCCTCTCTTCGGTCATCAACACTTTCGCGTCCTCGACCACGGCCTCGTCCACGTCCTCGGCGCGTCCACGTGTATGCTGATCTCCCTTGAACTTGAGCCTTCTCCACTCTTCTTTTCATTAATGGACAAGTTTTCCCACTGTGCTCGGGTAAGAAAAAGCTGCTCACCTTCTTTTGCGCCCGTGGTCTCGCCTTTTACCACGTGTGCTTTCTTCAAATGCTCTGAGGGCGGCGCCTCTTGCAGCGACATCGAGTCAATGTCGCGAATTGCTCGATTACTCCAGCGATCTGTGAAAGCGATCTGGCACTGCGCTGAATAGTTTCTCAACAACGACATTGTCTTTCAGATCAGCATCAAGTGATCGCAACTCCCCTACAATGCCGGTAAGCTTCTTGGAGAAATCAGCAATACTTTCAGTGTCCTCCATAATCAACCGATCAAACTGCCTCTTCAGTACTTGCACCCGTGCCTTCTTGACTCGATCTTCACCTACCCGCATGTCCCTGATAGCTTCCCAAGCTTCTTTTGCCGAGTTCTTTCCGGCAATAGCCATCATTACATGGTCAGGAACAGCTTGTGAAATCGCAGCCATCGCACCTTGATCAATCTCTTCATGGATCGGACCAGCAGTTTCTATTGCCGTCCAAACACCAAGAGTGCGCAGGATGATTCGCATTTTTACAGCCCAGAGGCCATAATTTGAATCATCAAGCATCGGGTACTGGATTGGTATGCCTCTGGCCACCATCTTGATACTTGTCGTAGTTTGATCACCTTCAGACATCTCCTGTGATCGATCAAAGATGACTCTGTTGAACAATCACGGTTGCAGATCTTCAAGGCTCTGATACCAATTGTTGAAACCAAAGCCTTCGTTCTCTGAAGATTGCCAGCGATGCACTCAGCAGCGGCAAGAACAGAGCACCTGCAAAACGCACAAACCGACTACAGGCAACAAAAGTTGCCCTGGGCGAAAAGTAACGGAAGAACAATGCACACAATCTTTGCGATGCATCAACTCGCTGCATCCTTTTCTGTATTTTCTTCATGCTTATAAAGGCAATAAAACTGAACTAATTACAATAGGACTCGGCTAACTGAATTCTACTCGGACTCTGATTTCAGCTAACTCTGTAGTTATCGACAATAACTCTACTGCTATTGCTATTTCCCTTCGATACAAACTCTGAACAAAACGTCCAGAACCGCATAACTGAAAACAAAAAAGTAAACAAGATTAACTCAACAGACTTAACCACACGCTTTCTGCTGTGTTTTATAGACCGCACAATCGGGAGATAGATGCTCTATGAGAAATGAAGAGATCATCTATAGATTTCTCCTGGGATGTAATAAATCTGAAACGAGTTTCTCCTTTACAGTTCCATTTAGTCCTCACATATCTTATTACAAGCATATATAAAGTTCAAACTTTCAAGCGCTTGCTCGTCCAATGATTACAGAACTAACTGAAAGCTATCATATGTCTACAAATGTTCAGAGTTTTAAACTTCGCATTATATCCAGAGCGCTTGGCGATGTCTGGCTGAGCCAACAGATCCTGGTATCCGGTTCGAAGCCATGTGGAGCAACACAGCAAAAGCTCTACAGAGCTGGAGCCATCGAGCACTGGAAACATTAAGGAACAACTTGTCCTAGCCAACGAGGTTATCTTGCGGCTGGATTCAGCGCAAAATAGACGAGTGGTCAGTGAGTCAGAATCCTGGTTGCGCAAGGTCAGAATCCTGGTTGCGCAAGGCTTTGCAGAAGAAACCTCTGTAGGGTTGGACGAGGTCATTTCCATCGAGTTATTCAAGCTTACATAAAACCCTTCTACATACCCAAGAAGGAAGGAGCTCTGGATGTCAAATGTATTAGGCAACATCGCTCTGCTGCAGCACTCCAGGAAGATCCCAAGCCATCGCTTTTATTCAAATTGGACATTGCCAAAGCGTCCGACTCGGTGTCATGGTCATGGCCCTTCCTCCTCCAAGTAAAAGGCTGAAAAGCCGAACTTTTAAAATACATGTGCGCACATTTGACAACACAGAATCTGATAAGCCTCTTTTCATTCGGTTGAAATTTATTAAAATTATTGAAATCTCAAAAATTCTGGTGAAAAAATTTCAGATTTGAATTTTGTTTAGATTTTATCTGAAATTCTAAAATCTTACTGAAATTTCGACTTTCGGTAGCCTCTAAAATATAATCCGACGCACGAAAGCGATAGAAGAAAAAAAAAAGCAATGTCGGCTTCCTCCGTGCAAAGCAACAAGGCTCGTACGGTCTTGTGCACAAACAGGAAAGAAGACAGCAGACGCAGAGCTTCGTGCGAATGACTAGGGTTTAAAATTTTATTTTCGCTTTGTATTTCAGACAGGTAAAATCTAAAATTTTGACAAAATCTTCGAATTTTAGATGAAATCTTATCAAAATTCAAAAAGCAAATTTGAAATCTAGAATTTTTTAAATGAAATTTCGGCCAAAATTACCAAAATCTCGTCAAAATTCAACCCGAGTTAAAAATGGTCGAAACAATGTTAGAAAATTTTAAAATTTTTGTTGATGGTCCTAACATCACTAATATTCTATAAAAATTTCAAATGATAATCAAATCTATCGAATTTTAAAAGTTCGAAAGTGCTACTATCCTCATAAAAGGTTGATAGACAAATTTCAACCAAGCGAACAATTGTTCAAACCATGTTAAAAATTTTGAAAAATTTTGTGTATGGTCCAGACACATTAATAATATTCTCATAAAATTTTTAGATGATGATCATGCCTAAGAAATTTTTAAAAATTAGGAAAATACTATTGTCCCAACTCCAAATATAAGTCTTACAATGGGAATTTTTATTGAGTAACCAAAACATGTATTAAAATTTTGAAACTTTTAGAGAAGGGTGTTGAGGCAATGCTAAAATTTTTCAAATATGATCACACTCGAAATAATTTATAAAATTCGACAAGGGTAGTGTCTCATTTATGTTCCTTCTATTTTTTATTTTTCAAAGATAACAAATGGAGTTCAATTCTTTTAGCAATTTTTCTGTGTCATCCTAGACTGATAAAGATGGTACCATAATTTTTTAAAAATATGACCAAGCTTATACAGTTTTATAAAAATCAACTGTGCTTTTTAAACTTGTGAAACGATTTTCGAAGCTATATAAATTATTGTACCTCTTCCATGGCATGGATTTGTGATTATTGAGTTGGTCAGCAGTCAGGAACACTGTAGGATCGGATGGCGTCAATCGGAGGGGTGAATGATTGAATGGGCTACTAACAAATTTTTAGTGATTCTTTAAACCCCTAAACAACCTAGGAAAAACTGCTTTAGTTTAGACAAAAACAGATTAACCTA
Source organism: Guadua angustifolia (assembly GCA_036346375.1). NCBI lineage: Eukaryota > Viridiplantae > Streptophyta > Magnoliopsida > Poales > Poaceae > Guadua > Guadua angustifolia. The sequence goes on along the minus strand of JAYEVE010000105.1, from coordinate 48,425 downwards.
CGTTCTCTAAAACAGTAATTACTGAAGATCCCACCGTTGGATTGTTATGAAATTTTAACTGTAGAAACTAGATTCAATTTCAAAATTAACACAATAAGAATCAATCCGATCGGATTTACGGATCTAAAGATATTACGTTCGCAATATGACTGTATCAGTAATGACGAAAATTAATCTAATCTTAATTACGAAATTAATCAGGATACACACCAAACCTTGCTGCCTCCTCAACTGCCAATTCATATAATGCAACAATGGGTCGTGGACCTATGTGGAGTGCCACCTTCAGAGGTATCCACAGACAAGCTTGTTGAAACTGGACCGGACAAGATGCTGTTTCCTCTACTGGAACTCCCTGAAGAAAACCTCTCTTCGTCGAGTTGTCTCTCTGTATTGTCCGAAGACAGCACAGGAGAAAACAAATTGCTTCCTTGCTCTGCTCTTGTCGTCAGGCACTTTCCCTGCAATATAGAAGAGACAACAGCGCAATAGCAGAGAGGACAAGACAGCAATCAAGTTCAGAGTCTTTTCGTTTGGTGCTGCCAAAATCTCCCGCCGCCGGAAAAAGCAATCGTCGCATGGAAATTCTCCGGCTACCAGCGATCAGCTACTAGTTGCCACAATTAACGTTAGCAAACACAAGCGCCGCAAGAAGAAACAAAATCAGGACCAGGACGTCCAGTCACCGAACGTTAGCAAACACAAGCGCCGCAAGAAGAAACAAAATCAGTGCCGCCGCCCGAAAAGCTTTCTAGTTGCCACAACCCACAAACATGCATGTGTTCACAACACAGTCGCCACAGAAAGCAAAAGGCGACTCCTTAAAATAAAAACCTAATCTCCTATTAAATACGTATGCATATCCTTGGCCCAAAAACACATGGCTTAATATATGCATACAACCCAAAATTACATATGCAGTGTTCAAAAGCGGAATAAAGCGGCGCCTAAACTCAAGTGGCTCGTGGCCGCGCCTACTTGAAAAAAGCGTGCCCTAGGCGGAGGGCGCCCTAGGCGGCGATCGGCGGCGATTAAGCGGCGCTCGGTGAGAATAGCGAGGCTTGGCGGTGGCGGCGCTGGCGAAGAAGCGGTGCGGGTTGGATAAGAGGAAAGCAGAAAAGCGAGAGAGCTAGGTTCTGGAGTCGTCGAGAAGAGGTAGAAGCTAGGTCGCCGAAGATTGTGCTCACGGCGAATCGTGGTCCGTCGCCGGGTGCCCAAGATCCTCCGCCTCTGCGCCGGATCCTCCTCGCCTCCCACCCGACATCAAGATCCTCCGCGCCAGCGTCAAAAGCGAGGTCGTCCTTCATGACGGCGCCGCCGGCCTCGAGGTCCTCTTCCCGACTCATGCGAGGTCGTCTTCGCCAACTCAGCAAGAGGCTGAGCTTGTCTTCCCGACTCCGCTCGAGCTTGTTCTTCCCGCCTCCTCTTTCTTGGCCGTGGCGCATCCCATCCTTGACATCCAGCTCCTCGATCGAGGTGAGGCTTGCGCTTGCCATTTTACGAGTGGGCGATAGGGCCTTAGGCTCGGTAGCTCAATGAAGGAAAATTATGTGGGAGGGGGCAAGCCTGACGTCGAACCGGCCAGGGTGGACAATATTTGCTTCTTTGAAATTTGAGGATCGGGATTCTATTCATCGAGATGTGTTGAGTTTGAGGATGGCGAAGGCGAAGTGTTGCCACGAAAATTCTATCCTTTAGAGGATTGATTATTTCAGGATCATTGGCTCAAACTTTTGTTGAACTTAATTATATGTTGGACTATGTTTTATGACTTTATTATGTGAACTTAGTTTTGTGACTATATTATATGTGAGATTATGTTTTGTGACTATATTCCATCTTTTATGTATGTCTTTTACTTTTTGTTTCATTCTGACTGCCATTTTGTAATTTCGCCTAGGCAGCGCCTAGGCGCCGCCTAAGCGGGCTAGGCGCTAAGCGGTGAGCCTCGCCCGCCTCCGCCTAGCATTTTTGGAACCTTGTATGCCTTGCGTCGACCCACTGCGCACTCACGTAACTAACCCGACCTCTGTGTGCACCATTCTCTAGCCAGCGTCGCGCATGACATCCTCGACCACGGAACCTCGATTCCTCCACTGAATCTAGTCGAACCTCGGTTCCTCCATGAACCTAGTTCGGTCCGTCAACGACCACGTTAAGCCCTCGAGCAACACACACGAATAAACAACAAAGCGAATCCAAGCACAAGTCCACGACTTGACTCAAAATCAATCCATACAACCACTCACACGGCGCATTGCATCAAGCAAAAACATCATCATGCTATCATCGGCATATCAAATAATCATTTGACCTGACATATGCCGAACAGCATACATGCCATAATCGCATAACCACTTTGCAATACCAATTTCATTATTAAACCAATTTTTCAGCACATGATTTCCACAGAACCCTCTTGAAAGGTCTTGGATTTGAATCCTGCTCTAGACATTATTTTTAGATTTTGAAGTGTTGATCAGGCTTGAACCAGGACCTTGAATGCGCTAAGGGACCATCTAAGCTATTCAATTTCTTAAAATATACTTGTCGACGATCGGGATGCATCAACATAAAAAAGTGAGGTGGGGGTTAGTGTATTATGGGACCCGAGCTGCGTTTACGCTCTAACGTAGGAAGAAGGCGATCGTGGCGATGGTGAACAAAACGACAACGAACAAGAGACAAGGGTTTATCTTTGGTTCGAGCCCTGTGAAGGTAATAGCTCTCTCTAGTAAGCCTTCTTGGCGGTGATTCTTCTTTGTTTGATTGTACAAAGAGGTGTTTACAACTCAAAGCGATAATGGAATTCTAGCTCGGTATTGTGTGTCTTGGGTTGTCTTCGTTGTTCTTGGAGCTTCGCGTCCTCGGTCTTTATACTCCCTTCGTCTACAGCGGTGGGAGATACCCCGAAAGAGCCTTCATGCCGTCGAGGTGGCGGCAAGCCCTCCGGACTTCTTTGCGCCTCTGAGTCATCCCCGACACGCTCTCTGCTAGCTGCTTGGTCAAATGCGAGATCCGAAATCGAGGCGGACCAAGGCTTTGAATGAGATCCGCTCGAGGTCGAGGTCGGCGAGTCTAACCGGGTCCTCGGCGCTCTAGGTCGGCGCCTCGGTATGCATCAGATCGTGGTGGGGCCTTCCGAGCTTGGGGATCCGTTGACCTTCTGCGCCGGCGGTCAAGGAGTACCGGCCCTCGTCAATACTATAGCAATTTAATTTTTTATTCAGCTATAACTTAGAATCTCATACCCGGTCAAAATTTCCGAAATTTTACGTATTTTGAACTATACGCACGACATCGTGTGGACATGCTAGAGGACCGCTACAGAGAGGAGAAAGAATAAAAAAAGGGAGAAAAAAAGAAAAAAGAAAAAATAGCAGCCGGCGGCTTCACGCGCGGCGCAAGAAGATACAGGAAGCAGAGAGGAGGCGAGATAACGTGCGGCAGACGTTCCAGGAGACCAGGAGGAGGCTGTGCAAGACGTCCCTCCGGGTTGCTAGCGGCAGCAAGAAAGAAAAGAAAAAAAACAGCAGCACAACACAGTAACACAGGAAAAGACTAGAGAAGCAGCGAACCGTACAGCCGTACTGTAGCGACATTACCGTCCCTGTAGCAAACTTCGCGGTTACTGCAGTAACAGCGAGCGAAATTCCTGTAGCAGGAAGCCTCAGCCCGCGCAACGTGAAAATAGAGAAGAAGGAAAAAAAAAGGGAACATATCAGGAGATTAGAAGTCAGATCGCCTCAACTCTATTCGAAATTTCGAAGACTCGATTTTGTTTTGAGTGTTGATCAATTATTTACCTAGCGACCTTTCTAACACCAAAATTTGTCAATATCATCCTGCGTGCGTCGGCGTTATTTCTAGATGTTATTCTATATTATCTCTGTCGATAATTTTCTACCATAGTTAATTTTAGTATTGTTTCTATTAGAGGTGGATTTATTGCAATTCAGCCTATTATGCTTATTATTGATGATATATATGCGGAATTAATCATTGACGGCGTATACTGCGATAATCCGTGCGTCTACTATAGGTATTGCAACAAGACACTGCACATATAAAGTCTAATGTGGAGTTGCAAGCATTTTCAACATAATAAGTTAATTTGGATTATGCTTGATTGAGAGACTTTGAAAAGGAAAAAAATTAATGTCGATTAAGAAGGCAATTTGAATTTGATGTTCAATCATCGTTTGGGTATGTAGCAATTTTGAATCGCTTGCGTGATCATTAATAATATAAGGAATAATTGGATATTTGCCACTCTTCAATTTGGAAATTCGATTGCATGTACAAAAAACGTTTTTGTACATGCAATCAGCCTAAATGAAGTATTTCAAATATCAAGTCTCTAATATAAAAGCTTTGCCAGCGATAATTCTCAAGATTTTAATGACAACTTGATGGTAGCTAACATTATACTCTATGGAGTTTTACTATTCAAAAATGGAGGTTTTGCTTCAATATTAGTTTGAGATGAAGGGTTAAAGTACAAGAAGGAGTTTGCTTCTCGTGGATACTACAAGCGTTGTCCGATTATCATAACTTCGATATAGAAATCTACTATAATTTATACTCCATTGGACACAAAAATTCCTTTCATCATAACAGTTTCTGAGAGTAGTTTCAAACATGTCATAGAATTTAATTATCTTTGAAGTCGGTAGTTTGACATTCGGGATGGCTACATGTGCAAGTTGCTCTTTCAATAAGCATTATTTGTCGAATTTTGTGTTCGGTGGAGCATATCAAATATCCATGATATGACACTATACCATGACACATTATTGGCGTCTAGCGTATTGTCGGCAAAGACCCTATATAGCGACAGACGGTCCGTCGGTAAAAAGTATTACCGGCGGATTAGGAATGTCGGGTAAAGTCCGTCGGCAAAAACCTTTACAAGCGGATCTTCTATGCAAGACAGACGGTCCGTCGGTAATAATAACTTTTTACCGGCCGACATAATTTTACCAAGCGAACTTTGCTTTGCCGTCGATTTGATTTTCTTAAGGCGCACTTGTTTTCCCGACTTACAATGTGTCGGTAATGTCTAATATTGCCGACACACGGTTCGTTGCTATAATTAGATTGCTTCAAAAAAAATAACGACATAATTCATCCTCTTTGAAACATGACATGATATAATTCAAGCATGAATAAAACATGATAGGATAATTCAAGCATTCAAAGTATATTACAATTACATATCATCAGCGATAGCGTATCATCCAACTAACATTAACACCAAAAGTATATTACAATTACATATCATCCAGCGATAGCATATCATCCAACTAACATTAACACCAAAAGTATATTACAATTACACCATTTAACATAGTGATCCCCAAAAGATAATAGTTTGTACAAGTATATATAACACCAAAAAAAGTATGGAGTCTCCACGCATGAGCGGAGGTGTAAGAATCGTTGAGCTCGCCCTTCCTTTTTACTGCGAAAAGAACAAGTTAACAAGATTGAGGCACGATAACTCCAAAAGGTACAAGTTAACAAAATACACTACTACGTTTACACATCACAATCGGTTCTTTTTATCATATAATCGGTTACGGTGGCGACACTAAGCGGTTAAGCGAGAGATGGCGCTATTATTACACGATCGGTATTATAATCTCTATAAGCTTCTTTGAAGAACGATAGAGATGATGAGTTCATCTCTATCATTTTCTTCGAAGAAGCGAGATAGAGATGATTAGTTCATCTCTATCATTTTCTTGTAGGAACCGATAGAGATGTAAACATTATCTCTATCATTTCTTACAAAAACCGATAGAGATGACAATGTCATCTCTATCATTTTCTTGTGAGAACGGATAGAGATGAAGGGGTGTGCTACTTTCAATTGACCCTCCAATCGGCACATATTTCACACAAATATATATATGCACATATCACAAACATACTGACATGTATATCACATTCACATTCATAGAAAATGAATACAACTCATTCTGAGAAAATGAATACTTTAATTGTTACAACAAATACATATCACATTGAGAAAATGAATACTTTGTTACAATGACACATGCTTAACCATCATGTACACATGTAATCCCATTGATTTGTAATATTGTTCACATATAGCCTAGTCTGAGCTTTGGGATCTCTAAACCGTCAGTCCTCCACCATACATTCCATCGGTATTACCAGCATAAGTGGTCCTTATCTTGTTGGCGTAGTCACGGTCTATACTCTTGAGGGGGATATTGAGAGTCGCAAAATAGAAGCGAGTGTTTTAATTTAAGTTTTGAAATTTCTATGTGAAAGGCTACTTGTATTATTATGCATGTACATATATACAGAAAGCAGTGCGAGAGGCTAATCAAGATCGGCATGTGATGCATGGCGTACAAACGCCCATTGATGGTAATTTGCCTGTTGATGGCTTTGTGAAGAAAGAAAAAAAATTAAGAGCGAAGAAAATATGTCGGAAATCTAAATCTTATATAGGGAGCATACACTTGTACCTTAGGCGCACATACTCGACTTGGAGCCCTTTTTTAGATCGTGTTTCCTCATACTGCGGCGTGGTCGAGAAAAACCTATATACATTGGAGGCGGCATTTGTTAAGTACAAAATAATGAATGTCGTGGTTAAATCTGAAAGTGTTACATAAGAGTAGTGCACTTCTTGCTCCAAAGGAGGCTTGATCGCGTAGGCCATCGGTCTCTTCTCAATGGAATTAAAAGTGTAGACCACGTTGTTACTCGGAATGATCACGAGTAGGACCCAATGGTTGCTTATTAAATGGTATCGTGAAGGAAATAAGTTCACATACGGTTGAAGTCGTACAAGTAATTGAAGGGTGTAGTAGTACTTACTCCTCGTGAATGCAGGAATAGAATGAAGTCCTTCTTGGCCTCGACTTTCAGCGCACCCTTGATGTGGCCGGCAAGCCATTGCGGTTGAAGCCTAGCCATCGTTGCGGACACCGGCTCGAGGTCGGCGAACCCAATTAGTTGTCGATTCGTCACGACTCATTGCCTCATTGCCACGCAACTTTCGTATTGAATATTCTGAAGCATAATGCAAAATCCTATGGAAGTTCTAAGGTCATGCTTTCGTTAGTGCGATACTCACGGTGTCGAGGATCGCCTGAGTGGAAGCGTCGATGGAGATCATTTGGTAGAGGCAGAACAGATCCTCAAAAGCGGTGAAATGTCCGTCGTCCTCACGGTGGAAATGTCCTTTTGTACCTAACATTGAAATCGACCGGCCTTCGTTCCCTTTCACTTTGTCAATGTACCATCCATGGAGTATCGAGTCCACAAGCCTAAAGTATTCAATTTCGCGAGGAGCGAAGGGCTTTCCATGTTCATCGCCTTAAAATTATAGGGCTTCTCTGTGGCTGTGCGGCTCTCCTTCTGGGCGAAGGAGTCTCGGCGGGGTTGGAGCTTTTCACGTACTGAGAGAACCTTGTAGTGCATGTGAGCCTTGGCTTTTAGCGGAGGCCTCCGGTGGTTACGTGGCTGTCTTGGCTCTCCTTCTGGGCGAAGGAGTCTCGGCGGGGTTTGAGGCTTTTCTGTGCACGAGAGAGCCTTTGTAGTGCATGTGAGCCTTGGCTTTTAGCGGAGGCCTCCGGTGGTTCGTGGCTGTCGTGGTAGCCCTTTTATGCACCGGCTCGATTACTGCATGCGGGACTAAATCCTGATCGTGGGAGGCGCAGTGCAGTCTGAACCTACAAAGCAGCGTATGAACAACTTGTTGCAATACTCTTTGGAATGAGTACGAGAAGCGAGGTTTTTACCTTGACCCGATCTGGCGCTGCAGTGGGCCATTTGATGAGCGACATGTGCGCTTGCGAGTGGTGATCTCTTCGTTGGGGAACTCGAGCACATGTGATAAGAAACCGTGGGCGTAGTCCACGGACCCTCATGTAGCCCTTCCCCAAAGTGACCATGCCTTTGTGTCGGTCTCGTTGCATGGAAATGCTACCCGCGTCAACCTCAGCGAAATCCGTCTTCGTCGGCGTGGTACGCCGTAAACTCTGCAAGAGTGCGCAACAGAAAATATTGGGGAGTTACCCTCGCACCTCGAAGCCATGCAAAATTAACTATTACCTTTAGGCTGCGGACCCGGCCTTATCGTTTTAGACCCTTGTTCTTTGGGTGGGAACCTGAGTTTACATCACGGTGGCGGGGTCATCGGCTCGACTGCAGGAGAACATCGCCATCATCTCGGCCCTCAGCGGTCCATCTCTACCCTCATCTCCTGCTCACGTGCGTCATCTCCCCCTCATCTCCTCCTTGATCTCCTCCTGGCGTGTCCTTCATGCGCTCGTGCGTGCCTCCATGATCTTGCCACAGCACTCCTAACCTCGTCTTGAAATCGTCTTCTTCGTATGCCCGCCCTCTCGGCAAGTGCAGGCCCTTATGGTGGGACTTCCCGTCGCGGAGGACAAGATGTCATTTGACCCTTGGCTAACAAGGTCCCTGCTCTTTCCTCTGGTGACCTCCTCCTGCAAGAGAAGTCTGAATTAGATCTGAAATACAGCAGGAATGGTTGGCGCAATGTAGTAAGTTCTTGACTTACGATGGTGGAAACGACTTGCTTGCGATAGCGAGGTTTAGTACTACCGGCTGCCGTCGCGGATTTCTTTGTCTCGCTAATACCCGATCACGTGCCGCTCCTCACATATGTGGGAGTAAAACCATGCCTATCCGGAGTTCGCGCACTCCTCGGTTACTCACGCCCATTCGCTTTCTTCCCCGTAGCGCTTTGAGCAAGGTGGTGCGGAGTGCGTGTTACGCCTCGGATACCAATGTTCTTACATCTCGGCTCCTCGCCTCGGCGTACCCTTGATCTCGTGAACTCCTCCCAAACGCCGAAGTCACGAGCGGATACTTCTCGAATGGTGTAAGGCCTTTCGGCGTACTCACTATGCATGTAGCCCACGAAGTGCCTCAAAGCCACACCCATCCTCTTCATGGCGTCCGCTTTGGCATTATTTTAATCCTCCTCTTCTATAATCCATTTGCCCTTCACCTCGTCCCACAGTGGGTTCTTACGCTCGTGACCTCCTTTCTCCAGGTCCTTACTTGGTGTAGGCAACCCTCTCCCTCACCAATTGGCGAGGAATGGCGGTATCGCCCCTTGTACTTAGGAGGACCCGTGCAAACCCGTGGCATTGAGCTGGAGAACTGCGGTGTTCTCCTGTGGCCCCTTTACTCGGTCCTCGGGCCTTCCTCACCTTACTCGCCCCCTCGACACTTGGAAGTTGGCTCGGCTCGACACTTGGAAGTTCGCTCGGCCCTCGACACTTGGAAGTTGGCTCGGCTCGACACTTGAGTTCGCTCGGCCTCGGGAAGCAGCTAATTGGTTACATGCAGCGATGGTCGATGCTCTCTAGTTGCGACATTTTCAGTTTTCTTATCGACATGGTCATATATTTGACATGAGATAAAGCAATTCGTAGCAATTATGTGAAGTTGACAATAAATCATGTAAAGCAACGGCTCATTGACAACAAGCGAGAAGCGAATGATCTTCAGCGATGACTCCTAACCTCTAAATAGGTTTGGTCCTAATCCCATTCGAGGATATGTGGTTCGGGCAAGTTCTAAGCCGTTGTACTACTCGGAGAAAATTTGGTAGCATCTCCTCATTGTTCTCCGGATACCGTCTCGACAACAAGTCAAGAGGGTGTGTATCAGGAGAACAATTGGGAAAACGCTACGAAATCTACTCATGAGTTGTACAATAGCTCGAGAACTTGCAGAACCACATATCCTCGAGCTATCAAAGCGTGGACAATTGAGGCGCTTGCTTATAAATATGCTATTCCGGCATATTTATAATTAAACACTCTCGAGCAGGAGGCGTGGAGTTCACATAACCTAAACTCTAACATATCTTTGAGATAAAAAAAGTAATATGCAATTAAGATTGAAATAACTATACCTTGGCATACTCAAAAGTTGCTACAAGCCATCCTTTGCATATATGAACAAGCAATCACTTGCATATGGAAAGATTATGCTATATAGAAATGTATGAATACTTTTGCGGTGCTAACTTTGTAAAATACGGGACTATCAAGAGATACACCAAGCATAGAGAAAATCGAATTGAGAATCATATAAAGTGATAGGATAGTCTATTAATCTATTGATATTGGGTATTATTTGGATTGAAAGAAGAGAAGCGAGTATAAGAGCAAGTTTTTAATTATTATTCCATATAACGATATGAGTTCATATACATGATTCAAAAATGACCATCTTGACATGATTGAGAAGAGCGAAATAAATTATGCGGACTATAGCATTCATGAGAAGAATCATGTCTACTATGGCAATTTGGAGTATTTATGAATGATTGCTCTCAGATTTTGGGTATATTTGAAGGTTATAAACCTTCAACTACAATCTAAATCGGCAAAACAATCAATTTAGTAAATAAGGCCTCAAACCCTTACTACCTTATCATGCACAACAAAATTGACAATAAAAGTCACTTTGCTATTGAAGTCTTAACTAACGAGTTGAGTTGAGAACAATATATATATAATCGGATCGTTATATATCAAATATACCAACAGAACAACAAAGCTAATCTGTGATCGGTCCACTATGTTAACAATTGAATTAAGCGATAGAAAAATCAGCGATAAATGATTACTTCATCGACACAATTACGATCGTGAGTTAATTGAACTAAAGAAGTCACTGCGATAGATCACAAAGCTAGCAGAGCCAAATTGAGTCTCTTTGGAACATATTAACAATCACAGATGAACAAATTGAACTAAGCAGTACTTGAGACTTTCATGCGATGATTGAATCAAAACTTCTAAAGCATGTAAGTCTACGGTTTAAGGCCTCATTCACGGGACAAATTGTCTCTATCATTAGTTACCCTATTATCATCACGAGCAATACCTCTCCCTCGGCCGACCAAAAACAAATCGATGTCTGAAAAACTTACAGAAACTGACACTTTCGAAGCGGTGGGGAGAAATCAGGCGTGGGGAATAAGTCGTGGCGGGGAGAGTCGTGGCGGGGAGGTCGACGGCGTGGGGAAGAAAAAGTCGGCGGGGGGGGAGAGTCGGCGTGGGGGCGACTTCGGCGGCGTGGGGAAGAGTCTGGCGTGGGGAAGAGTCGTGGGGAGAAGTCGACGGCGTGGAAGTCGTGGCGGGGAAGGAGTGCAGCGTGAGGAGGAGAGGAGGAAGGAGTGCAGCGATTGGCGGCGGGGGAGTCGTCGGCGTTGGCGGTGGAAGCGAAGAAATCGTGGTGCGAGAACAATTCGAGAGTGGGCGGGAGCTAGGGCAAAAAAATGGAGGCGAGTAAATTGTTCACTCTCCTCATTACTATCGGTTTCCAAAAACAGATAGAAATCTTGAGCATATTCCTATCGGTTTTCAACTAAAACCGATACAATTATAAATATCTCTATCGGGTTTGTAAAAGAAACCGATAGAAATACTAATACTAAGAAAACCCTAGGAGTGATATTTCTATCGGTTCTAAAGTAAAACCGATAGAAATACTTGTACTAAGAAAACCCTAGGGTGATATTTCTATCGGTTCTAAAGTAAAACCGATACAAGCGAAGGATAATATTACTATCGGTTTTATTACAAAACCGATACAAATGATTATGTATATGTGTAAGCTTTGAATAAGAACCGATACAAATATAAGCCTTGTTTGTTTTCACGACAAACCATACGATCACAATTCTGAGATATCGATCAAAAGTGAAAAGGCCATATCTTTTGCACACATAGTTGGAATTATTTGAAAGTTTGTAGAAACATACTTTGTGATACTCTGATCTTTTCTAAAAAGGATTTTGGCAAAATGAGTAAGCATTGAAAGCGAAGCCCAAATTCACTTTGTAGGCATACTTTTTGGTCAAAAGTAGAAAAGTCAAATCTTTCTCAAATAAAGTCCAAGTATTACGAAAATTCCCAGAAATGATTTGATGTAGAGTGCCTTCTTTTTATTCCATTAAGTAGCTACATACCACAATGCATTGACAAAATTTGAGAAAGTTTCATACGTACACATAACCTTTGCAAACACATATCAAGCGATACAATGATGTACTCCTTTTATTTACAATATAACCCTTCTTGATGATCTACGCATATAATTTCTTCCATGTGTGTCGTTGTCACCGCTAAAACAGGCCCCATCCATAAGCGGAGTATTTCATCGAATTGGTCGTATTCTTCTTCATCTATGACATTTTCGACACCAACGATCCGCGCTTACCATAAGGGCGACGTGCAACCTCGGATTGGCGGATCACGCACATAGAAGACTTGATTTGCTTGCCCATGAAATCTGAATGGGTCATCTTTATAAGCGAGTCTGTTGAGATCCACAAGTAAAACCTCTCTTGTCGACCTTCACTCCATGTGGAAGTCCACCCACTTACATCGGAACAATGGAATCTGGTATATTAAATGTCGAGCTCCCAAATTTCTTGATCACCCGTAATAAGAGTTCATTGCCATTGAGGATCCTCCTTTCGGTGATGTTCATCGGACAAAGCATCTATCTTGACACATTTGTTTTGAGCATTACTCTTAGCATCGACTTTCGATGTAAAAGGTGTACCCATTAATATCGTACCCTGCCATATGCGTACATTAAATCTAGGTCCGTCGACCAACCATTTGATAGTATCACTATGAGACCTCTGCCTCTTGTTTGAACCATGTTAGAAATCTATCGTTGTGTTCTCGCATGATGGAAAGCTCATCCATATGTGGATTCTCTTCTCGTAAAATCGACTTGTCTTTTCGATATACCTGCAACCACATCTTTGTCTTTGCAAGGCTATCGGATCGCTTTGCAATACATATCAAGCTGTGGCCTCGTTAGTTTAGCTAGCAGTTCCTTTGCGAGATAATGCGCCCTCATGGCGAGATAGAGAACACCGATTGCTTGTCTTCTCCGAGATAGTCCACGCGAACTCAATAACCTCTTGGTCCATAACCTTCCACAATACTACCCTCGGGTTTGTGGAGATTCCTCACGTGGGACTTTAATATACCCATGTACCTCTCGAGCGGATACATGTAGCGTAAGAATCTTGGGGCCACATATCTTAATCTCTCGACAAGGTGAACAACAAGATGGACCATGGCGTCGAAGAACGATGGTGGGAAATGCATCTCAAGGCGACATAGAGTCGCACCACCTCACTCTGTAAGTTGTCTAGCATATCGGGGTCAATAACTGCGAGGAGATCGCATTGAAGAAATATGAGCCGTGATTGCAAACTGACATCCTCGGTAGAATATTTACGATATGGCCCAGGAGCATTTGGGTCATCAAGACATGGCGATCGTGGGACTTCATGCCCAACAACTTCAAATCATCCATGGACACGGCTTCTTAATGTTTGCGGAGTAGCGGATGGAACTTTAATACCTTGGAGACATTTGCGAGATCTTCTTTCTCCTTCTTGGGCCGAGTGTAGCATGCGGCGGGGATGTCGGACCTTTCCCATCCTCCTCTATCACTACAAGCTGGGCTTTGATTCCCATGTAGGCCATGTCGCGGCGAGCATTCACACCATCCTTGGTCTTCCCGGTATGTTCAGCGAGGATACCAACCAAATTATCGCGAGACATTCTTCTCAACGTGCATGACATCAATACAATGTCGGACATCTAACTCCTTCGATGCAGCAAGTCCCAAAATATGGACCTCTTCTTCCAAATTGTCCTAAATGCGAGCAGTTCGACTCTTTCCGTCTTGAAGTTCAATATCCTCCACGTGAATATACTTGCCTTCCACTCATAAGCTGCGGGGCGACGGACTTCCCTCTTCCCATCAAATTTGTCATCCATTTCACGGTATCGATGACTTGGTAGAAACCTCGGTGACCCATATACCAGTTTTCTTGGAATTCGGTAGCCATAGGCTCTCGGTCTCCTCTTCACGGATAGGACACGCTTTGGCTCCTTCGTCTTGTACCCGCCAAATTACCAAGCGGAAATCATTTATGGTACAAAATACCATAGCTTCGTGGGGTGAAATACTCTCTTTTGTATGCATCCCACACCACCCCCTCATTCCACAATTGTACCAAATCCTCGATCAATGGTGCAAGGTACACATCAATATCATTTCATTTGTTTGGGTCGAGATTAGCAAGGACATCATGATATACTTCGATTCATGCACAACCAAGGAGGAGGTTGTAGATACCTATGAGCGGCCACGTCTTTGTGTGGGTGCTCATGTTACCAAGCGGATTCATTCCATCGGTACTCAACCCAAACCTTATGTTCCTCATTTGGCACCAAACTCCTCATGTTTCCAATCGATGTTTCTCCATTGAGCGAATCGGCGAGGTGTCTCGGCTTGCCATCTTCCTTCGAGACTCATAATGCCAACACAACAATTTTGCCTCTCTGGGATTTGCAAACAACCGCTCAAGGCGGGGAATGATGGGCAAGTACCACAATACCTTGGCGGTGCACCTTTAGTGACCTCTTCACCATCGTTGCCTCGGCTCTTCGCTTCTTGTCGTTCGCTTCTCCTTTTGTTTGTCTTAGGGGCACTGCTGCTGCTTGGACAAGCGTGCAGCTCGATATGCGTTACGGTACAAGATGCAATCATTAGGACATGCATGTATCCTTTCTATTTCCATTCCCATGGGACCACGATAGCTTCTTCGCTTCATAAATGCTTGTTGGCCTTTCGTTTCATACAGAAGCTTGTCAGATAGAAGAACTAGAAGTGCATTGAAACTTATATCATCCAGCGGTGTTTTGCCTTGATTCGAACAATGCAAGGACCGAACCCAACTTGGTGTATTCCGCTTTGCAACTTTGTGAACAGCGGTTTGGCATAAATCTTCCATCAAGCTTTTAAACTTTTGAACTCTCTTTCCGTGTAATTACCCTCCACATCCATAACATTTGCTCCAAATTCTCATCCTCAAACATATCATCTGCAACTCGTCATCCGGTTCCACCGTATCTTCGTTACACGGAAGGTACCACTGTCTCGCCGTGATGGATCCAACCGTGTAATTCCTCACAAAGCCACGTCGAATCGGGTGGTCCTCGATTTGAGCGAGTTGTTAAATCTTCTCAGATTGGTGCAATCAATGCAAGGACAATATATGAAGTTTACACCTCCTCACAATGTCCTCTTGGCAATTTTTTGAACTCCTTAACACCCTCTGAAATTCAGCACTCAAGCGACTTTTACGATACATCCATTCCTTACGGTCCATCGTAATTAAACCGCACAATAAATATTGAGACACCTAGCTAGCTATTTGAAATATTGAGACATCATTTAGGTTAATATTACCTTTGCGAAATAGAGGACAGGTTCAAGATATATAAAATATGTACTCCGATCGATATCTAGATTCTTCTCGGTTTAGTGCTTTGAATTCCTTACATAGGAGACCTACATTTTAACATCAACAATGATATCAAATAATCTAATTATATAGCTCTTTGTAGTACTTGCAAATCTTTTGACTACAACAAAACAAAACAAAAGGTACCAGCGATGACTCCTAATCTCTAAATAGGTTAGGTCCTAATCCCATTCGAGGATATGTGGTTGGGAAAGTTCCTAAGGCATTGTACAACTCGAGAGAAAATTTGGCTGACATCTCCCATTGTTCTCCATATACGTCTCGACAACGGTCAAGAGGGGTGTGTATATGGAGAACACCGAGAAAACGTGCGAAATCTACTCTGAGTTGTACAACTGACTTCGAGAACTTGCCCAAACCACATATCCTCAGCTATCAATTAAAAAGCGTGGACAATTAAAATTGCTCACTTATAAATATGCCATTTTGTTGGCATATTTATAAACAACATCCTCGAGCAGGAGGCGTGGGTTCAAAGCCTAAACTCTAGCATTTATCACATGATAGAAATTAACAATAATTCCATATTAACAAGAGCACTACAATAATTAAATAGATGTGTGCTTGACAAATTAATAGAGTGTGAAATCGATAGCATATACTCAATTCGATGCAACTTAAACTTTATTCACGATGTATCAAAATTACCTAGTGCAAAATTGAAGGGTTTAATTTAAAGGCGGATTGCTCACATTTTGAAAAAACAGCAAGCGAGGGTAAAAAGAGGAATCTCCTCAAGATAAGGCTTCAAATTTGCCCTCTTAACACCTATCCTTGAGGACTTCAAATTTTATCATCCAAGTATTGCTTCCAAGCCTGAGAATATGAAATTTGTTTTCTTGGTAGCGGCGGAGAAATCTCCTCTGGAACAACAACAGAGATCTTGTTCCCGAGTGGTATATATAACCTAGCGAGGCACATCTGTCGGTTCTCAACTAAGCGGCGATAGTGATTTCCCGTTTATCACTATCGGTTCTTTCCATAAAGCGATAGTGATGATCCGTGAACATCACTATCGTTTCTTTTCTTGGAACCGATAGTGATGTATACTTATCACTATCACTTCTATAAAAGAGCGATAGTGATGTATCGTGATCATTACTATCGCTTATTTTCTTGGAACCGATAGAGATAGTTGTCCATATCACTATCGCTTGTTAGTTGAGAACCGATTGAGATATGTCGAGTCCATATCACAATCACTATAATCTCGAGAACCGATAGTGATTATTACTAACACCCGTCAAAGTTATCTATCACAATCGTTGTTTCACGAAAACTTAAGAAACGACGAGATAAGCGATAGTAATGTGCCGTTACGTAGTAGTGATATACCCAAAAGTAAGGAAACAAAAAGTAAGGGGAAGTGATGTATTTGAAATATTGAACAACCCTTTGGATGAAGGGCATTAATTGAATAACCTAAAAAACATTTATTGAGGCATAGGGGGTATGCATGTCCAATGTATAAGCGACAACTCTAGTTCTAAAAATAACAAATTTTCTCTTGTGAAAACAATTGAGGCATTTTGTGGAAATAAAAACCATTTACAGATGAGCTTTCACCAAGCGCCCAAATTTTCACTACAAGTCCCTTTGAAGCGAAATACAAATAAATTCATAACTTGCAAGACACACTTACATATCATGTTCTTTATTAATGCATTCACACATGCATATACTAATCATGCTAGTAACAGCATGGGTCAATATCACAATAATAGCTTATCACTCTCTTGCAACATAATGTACCATTACTCCCAAAGCTGGGCCTATAATTCTTCTGAGATCCATCGAGCATGCTTTACTTTCCCTAGCCACCCAAATAAATCGGTTGATGACCTAAAGCATCGATTGAGTTCACATTGGTTGGCTACATGAAAGAAAGTGTCACATGTAGTGTTTGAGTCGACAAGAAAGTAAAAGTGATTTGTCTTTTCCTTAAACAAGGAAAAAATTTGGGGCAACTTGTCGATTCTAAAGCTAAAAGTGGCATTGGGATTGTGTTACCTTTGTCAAATTGGAGATCATTAGAAACTACGAATGAAGGAAGCAGTATAATTTGATAGAATATTTTCCAATAGATATCCACATTAGTGATCCGGACTATTGAGGAGAATGTATCTTGCGAGTATATTGCGGCATCTCGAGCATTTGCGGTAGTCTTAGTAAGCCATCTTGCGTGACAAGGAAGCAAACCTCTCACGTGTTGGGATGATGAGCACACTAAATGAAGCAAACCTCTGCTTGCTGCTTTGTGTCTAAGGAGAAACAACCAAGATGGTAATGCTAAATGAAGAAAATTTTGTCCCTATATAATCGGCGAACTAATAGAAAGCGCAAATTAACACCGATGTTTGGTACACGGACAATGGAGCTAGCAACCATTTAATATGTGTCTGTAAGGCATTTGTTGAAGAAGTTTCCTTAAAGCAATCTTTATCTTTTTATGAGCATTAGACTAGTTATAAATATGTTCTAATCTCTGTTATTTTATTTTGGAAATCTTTTTTTTACTTTCGGCTTTAACACAAATATCAACATATGACAAATCCAATCTCTGAACTCATGAAATGGGTTAAAAAGCTAGCTCTAAATGAACCTAAGCATCAATTCAAGCACCCTATAGCGATGGCGAGAACCCATAATCACTACCAAGTACCAAGCTCTGAATGAAAAAACTAATAATATTTCACACTAAACCCTCCAAGCGATCGCAAAACACACGAAGCAGACTTGAGGAAAAATGCATGATAACATCTCACTTTAAGCAATCCTTTGGTATTTACCATCGGGTTATATATATCAAACAAATTGAAAAATCCAACTTGCTTATATTGAGTATACCATAAGCAGTGCGAACCAAATCGAGCATAGTGGATATATCGGAATCTATGCAACTTGAAACACTATCAATAGGCGATTACGGTTCTTTCTTTGCTTAATTAACAAGAAAGTAGGCGTGTTACTAGTACTACTAGAACAACAAGATTCGGGTATGATGTGCCATGCCATAACTCCCCTTGCACCAACCCAATGGATGAGGCCACGACTAGCCAATAATTCCTTTGTAAGTTGCGATTGAGCGACTCTAGCTAGGCAAAATGTGAGCTTTTTCTATGTTTGTTGCATATTTTAATAGATTGCTACGGAAGTGATCTGAACACTCGATGGATACTCAATAACTCCCAATGAACATATTTGTTCAAGCTATATTTCTCATTTTTCACTCTTTTTCTTACATACTTAACATGTGCCTTTGAGCAGAACACCCACATGTGCACTCATTCTCATTATGACAAACTAATTATTTAACCAATTCAAAAGTCCCAACAGAACACCCACATGTGCCTTTGAAGTATGTTTAACCAACATGATCAAAAAGTGCAAGTTTAAATGTTACAAAACAAATAAATACCTTCCATAGAAAATGAAGGGCCACATTCACAAGACTAAGAATGATAATTATACTAAAGTGACAAATGATTACTAGCTAGTGAATTTTCTTTGTATGGGAACAAGATGGCTTCTTGGTAGGATTCATCTACATAAAAATTTATAAGTTAGTAGCTTGTTATGTATTAAATATTAGCATAAACCTTGCATAGTCTTGATTATTACTTTATTGCATGGCGAACAATACGCTTCTTGTGAGCATGTGCCATAGTAGTCAAATCACCATGTGGTGCGTGGTAGATCAACATCTTTTTGAAAACCGTATCCACGAACTTCATAAAACTCTCTACCAAGACAAACACCTCCTACCTTGGTGTTTGGGTTAGTCGATAGAATAGTTGCCTTACCCACAGAGTGTCGATCGACCATAGCATATAGTATTACCTCACTCTGAACCTACATATTGCATTTTTAAAATGTGAAGAATATGAAAGATAAAATATAACTACTTATATGACAAGATGAGAAATTACAAGGTTATCATCTTGATGGGAAATAGTTCACGATGTATTGGAGGTACCCTTGTGTTCTGCAACTTCGCCTCTGAACAAGAGATGTCCTCTGCTTCCACTGCATCACATATTGCATTTTTAAAATATGAAGAATATGAAAGATGAAATAACTACTTATATGACAAGATGAGAAATTACGAGGTTATCATCTTCACTCTGAAATAGTTCACGATGTATTGGAGGTACCCTTGTGTTCTAACTTCGCCTCTGAGCAGGGAGATGTCCTCTTCTTCCACGCATCACATATTGCATTTTTAAAATATGAAGAATATGAAAGATAAAATATAACTACTTATATGACAAGATGAGAAATGACAAGGTTATCATCTTCACTAGGAAATAGTTCAAGATGTATTGGAGGTACCCTTGTGTTCACAACTTCGCCTATGAAGAGGAGACATGCCCTCTTCTTCCACATTTTCTCGTCATAAACTCACCCATTCATGATAATCATTTGGCTCCTTATCAATAGGTGATTCACGGGTCCTTGAGTTCTAAAGCAAAGAAAAAAATGTTAGTAGAGTTAGTCAATGGAAAGAAAGTGTTTAATCTAATATCTTCCAATGAAGAGGTATGCAAATTTTTACCAAGTGTCGAATTAGAGCCATGTTGCGATGTCCTTTCCACATGTTGCATATTTTGAAAAACTTCCATGAATTTTTGGAATTGTTTGTTCATTTAAGTCTTTCATTTCTTCTTTCATTTCACTCATTTCTTGTCTCAAAGCTATAATCTCTTCACAGTTATCGTTGAGCTTGCATTGCCAATTGAAGCTTGGTGGATATTTTTCTTTGTGTTCCAAGAGTACCCGCTTCTGCTTTGAGTTGGTCCTAAGCCTAAAACACGAACCGTCCTCTTGGCTCCTTCTCTCCACAAACATGTGCATATAAATCACCATCTTGAATACTCTTTTCTTTCAATTGCAGGTTGTTTCCGGCTACTTCTTTAAGTTTGTTCTACAAAGCAGTGAGTACATAATTATCTTCATGCAACTAACAATGCATATGCAAATTTTGCAAAAAACTCACAATTCTTGAATTTGCTCGGTAGAGGTTCTCTATTTTTAGTTCGATGTACATGTGTTTCAATAAAGATTTCATCTCTCTAAATGGGTATCCTGTTTCTCACCCTACAAGCAATGTAGTATGTTACATCATGTCGAATTTTCAGCAAGAAATTTTAGTTTTTGATTCAGTCAAATTACGGTTAAATTGCCCAACACAGCGTAACTCTTCTTTACTGCGGTATGTACCAGAGACACCTTGGGCGGCTCTCTTTAGCTCTCATGGTTCGAGCACACAACATAAATAAAATGAGTACCTTTAAGTGTAGCAATCCATATGGAAGAATTGAATGAAAATTATGCCTTACTTGATTAGGAGACCTCCGATTACTCAATAAGCCACTTCCAATCACTTTCTTTTACTCTATCATCCCTTTTTGCCATAAGTTCCTCATCACTCAATGTGTCATCGAGTACTTGCTCTTTAGAGTGCCTTTAAATTCCTTCCATTTCTTTCTTTCTGATGCTATGACATAATCAAAAGCATCATCCACCTCAAAAAATGCGTATGAACATAAGAAGTCATAAGCGATGAAGTCATAAGCAGTTCTTACGAGAAAAGGACATGGCATCTTCATTTTCAGCATCCGCGAGAACATTGGAAAGTCTAAAATAAGGTCAATTCAATAATCCATGCATACATCAATTGGTGGCACTTTCACATACAAAGAAATCTATGGCAAGGAGAGCGAGAGTTGATAAGTTTCAATGAGCAGAGCGGACATACATGCAAAATCAAACTAGCATACTACATGAGATCACGTGAATATGGTTATTTATTGCGGACATTTTGAGATAACATGAGTTAAGGTGTTTGCGAGATAGAGTACGACATAATACCTTAGTTTTAGTCCAAACTTCAAACTTCTTGTCGAGTTTACTAGTCTCCGGTCATCATAGGCAATAGGAATAAGCTTTCTCACCATTGTTCCAATGAAATTGCCAAATTCTTTCTTGTATGTACCAACAGTTGCCCATATTCATTGAGGTCTATTTTCCTTTTCGGTCCCTGGCGCTTGAATATATGTTTTGCTTCAAGGTTATGCCCTCCCTTTCCTTTTGTTGGCTGCCCATCACAGAGTATGACAAGAGACAACACTGTAACATGCCAAACAAAAGGCACATTTGGTTACTCGTCATCTTCACATACCTTAGTGCCATTTGGTTGCTCGTCATCTTCACATACAACGTCTTCGCTACCGGCATCCTCTTGATTATCATGACTTTCTCTCCCCTTGATGCATAAAATAGGACCTTCATATGCGACATCGTTTGTGCATGGAGTTGTCTACAAGAAAATGGCACATTGAGAAATTTGCTAAGCGCCAAAAAAAGGCACATAAAGATGATTAAGAAGACAACCTTTGCTGCCTTAGAGCGATGCGATGTGTTTGCCGGACCCTATAGCGACTTTCAATGAAGGAATATTAAGAGATCGCATGACCTCCATGTTTTTTACAATGTTTGCATCTCTTTGAAGGTCATATCGTTGCCATGTCCTTCATTGGCCTTTCCTCTTGCGTTTAACATTGTTCCTCTGAAGCATGTTAAAGAGTTACAAAAATTAGTACTAAACATTATGTAGTTCTATATAAATACATGTAGATAAGCCTTACTTTGTAGGTTTTTTGCTTCTCTCCTAACCATTATTCCATCTATATCAGCTCTAACACAATCAATACCACCCATGGAAACAATCACTTGTGCTTTTGTATGCAAGTCTGGCAAGTAATTGCCAACTTCTACATCATGCATGTCATAGATGTCACGTCATTTTGAATGAACAACAGCAAACCACTCGGTATCAATGGGATCTTTCACATAATAAACTTGAGTTGCTTGCGAAGCTAAAATAAAAGGCTCATCGATACATTTTTGCGGTATTGAACAAATGCTTGAAATTAACGGTGGTAACACGAATTTATCGATTTTCACCCAATGGTTTCTCTATCGGTTGTCTACCCGGTCACATTTGAGCAATACTACACTTCCTTGATGTTGATAGTCTAGCTCAAAATTTCTTTATAACACCATAATATGTCTTGTCTCGTATTACGGTAGTATCCTTTGTTTCTTCCTTCAAAACTTGTTGTCTTTGCAATAAGAGCTACCCCACTACATTGAGCCAAGCCTACCCTCATCATAGGCTTTTGTATGGAATTTTTCCCATTTATAGCATAGCTATCATATGTCAGATGCAACTATGTTAGGCTCGTTAGCTAAAATTTTTATCTCTTCGATACTTCCTCTCCAATTGTTTCCACCTATAAAAATTTATATCTTTGTTAAAATAAATTCATATTCAATGTGTAATCAAAAGTTAGGCCAAGTCATATGACTACTTCGTTCGATGTGAACCACTCATGGAAGGTCTCATGGTGCAAAAGATTGATGTCTAGTTCATTATGACCAGCAGATGAAAGATACTCAAGATGCTTGCTGCAAATAATGGTCGCATTAATACTAAATTATATTAAAATTATCTGATGTGAAAATAAATTACATAGCTTACCTTAGGTATGGTTCTATGTGGTCATAGTTGAGCAGGACATATCTATGTGCTTGGACCCAAGATTTGCGGTCTAATGTCTGTCGCTTCCCAACCAATCCTCGACCAATATTGTTGTAGAAGAAAGTAGTGGTGCTCTGAGATATCCATATGAACAACCTCATTTAAGTACTTGATGAGTAAATCTAGTCTCACCATGTAAATAGCGAGAACAAAATGTAAGTTTCTCATCAAACAAATAATATACGCAATCGATCCCTCAGGATGACATCTAGTCGGACATAGCCCTTCAACCTCATCAAATACCTCTCCACAGGGTACATATTTGAAAATGTATCGGACGACAACTCTTGCTTAGGCGGGAAGATGAACCATCAAATGTACCATGAGGTCAAAAAAGATGGGAGAAATATAGTCTCCAAAAGGCTTAGGGTCTCTGCTATTTACGATTCTAGTGTATGCATAGCACTTGGACAAATTCTTGGTGAATATATTTTCTTGAAAAAATTGCTTACACAAATCAATGTTGCACTAACTTTATGCAGCGGTATCCTTCTCACACAAAGTGGAAGTAAATCTTGTATAAAATATGGTTTCCATGGCTATTTAGCCCAATTATCTTTTCTCATTAACATGCACATTATAGGCGTATATCGGATGCATAACCATCGGGGAACTTAACTCCTGTGAGTACTTCACAAAATAACTTCTTCTCGGATGTGTCCATGGTGTAGGGTATTTGGAGGTAAGAAAAGTTCATCTCGTGAATTATCTATTGCTTCAACGGGATGGAGATCTCTTCTAATGTTTAGAGGCGAAGGTCCAAGCGAGCATTCAAGTTATCCTTGGACTTCCCATCAATTCCCAAAAGTGTGTTAGTTCGTTATCACATACATTCTTCTCTATATGCATTGGATCTAGATTATGCATAACAATAAGTCCTTCAATATGGCGGCTTAAAAAAATAGACCTCCTTTTCCAAATGATCGAGGCTCACCCTTCTTGCATTTGGCTTTTTGGCTGTTTTCCCAAACTTTATGCGCATATTTTACATGCTGCGACAAAATCTAAATCCCCTGAAAGTGACCTGGCTGACCCAAGCTCAATTTTACCATCAAATAAATCCGCATCATACCTAAAATCATGGTCTATATCCAAGAACCTCCGATGTCCCATATAACATGTCTTTCTACCTTTTTTTAATCGTAGAAGATGTATCGAGTGGCATGCAATGCATGCTACTTCACCGGGCGTAGTGCATCGGCGACATAGCCTAGAACACGGATAATCGAAATGGTCCATAATATGGCAGCCTTGAGTTGGAAGTACTCACGTTTGATGCATCATATGTTCTCACACCACTCACAAACATATCTACCATATCATCAATTAGTGGTGAAGATAGACATCAAAATCACTCTAAGGGCTTTTAGGCGAGGAATTAACAACGATAGAATGAAATTTGTTTGCTTCATACACACCCAAGGTGGAAAGTTATATGGAATCAAAATAACGGGCCAAATGCTATAGGCGACATTCATGGACTGAAGGGGTTAAAACCATCCGTAGCCAACCCAAGTCTAATGTTTTGGCTACTCTGAAGCAAACTTCGGGATGTTTAAGGTCAAAATCCTTCCAAGAGGAGAATCGGCGGGATGCTAAGTAAACCATCTTTTTGCGCTCTTCATCGTGCCATCTCATGTCCTCGGCGGTTTATAGGATGTAAAAAGCCTTTGAAACCTTCTTTTCACCGAAAAATAGCGAAGAACTTTGCGGGAACTTTATGTAGCGTTTCCCATCTCTGAGCGTCCTTCGACTTCCATCTTGACTTTCCACATGTTGGACATGACTCATCATTAGCGTTATCCTTCCAAAGAGAATGCAATCATTTTCACATGCATGAATTTTCACATACCCAAGTCCTAGGCATTTAACTATTTTCTTAGCTTCATTGAAATTTGTTGGCAATGGCGACTCATCGAGCAAAGCTTCTTTAAGTAGATCTAATAACCGATCAAAACTTTTATCGATCCATCCTCCAAGCAATTTAAGGTGAAGAAGTTTAACTAGGAAGCATAACTTAGAAGTTCTCCTGACTGGGTATAGCTCTATCTTTGTTATCGACTACTAGTTTTTGAAGATCTTCTAATTCTTCATTGGTGCTCCAAACCTCCATCGACCTCAAAATCCCCTCGTCATCTAAACCACCTGCTAGGTCCTCGAGCAAATTAGAAATGTCATCTTCATCCAAACTATCCTAGCCTCGGTACTCTCAAAGAGGCCCACCTTTCCATGATAAGTCCACCTTGTATAACCTTCTTGAAATCCCTCACATATTAAGTGCACATGCACTTGGCAGTTCTTTCACAAGAGTTGACACACTTTCTACAAGGGCACAATATTCTATTTCCATCTGCTGAATTAAGAATTGCATAGTCTATAAATTGGCGTACCCCATCTATATAGACCTTTGTGTGCCTAAATATCAAACAAATACAACATGTTAGGTTAGCTCAAAAGTTACAACCAAAACCACCTAATAGAGTAAAAACATGTCATGTACCTAGGCTCATCCATCCACCTTTTATCCATCCGGGACCTTCACTATGAATGACGTAAAGCTATATGGATTAAGCATACAACATGCAATGTAATTAGTAATTGGTATATTTTGCAAACTACAAAAAAGGGTGCTCAACGATAAATTAATTGGTATATTAATTGAAGGTGCATAGTGATTACAAGTAAATTCTACAAAAATAGCTTTTCATTTGGGGCCGACTTATTTATCTTTGTTCTTAGGATATGGTACTTAAATACTTCCATAGATTTATGCCTTGCGTTGTCATTTGCCTATGTTACCTTCACATTGCATGAGCATGCGGCATGCTCATTGGCTTTTCCTGCAGACTATCCACCTCCCATCTCTCAACCCTCTCTCGGGCAAAATATGAAAACTAGTAAAGGTAATAGAGATGTGCCCCCTACACTAGGGAAAGATGCAGCAGATAGTGACACTTCATGTAGAACCCACTTCACACACACATGCATGCAAGATTAATTAGCATGGAGTATATACTTAGGTCTCATGCTAACACATCTCTTGGTACATTATCTCTGATAATCAAAGAGTTGCATCTTGGTTATTTATCTCACAAGAGCAGTTATTAAACATGTGCCTTAAGATATTACGGTGGTGTAGCTCATATATACACCGGGCTAGCTGTACATCTACTTTTATGAATGCTTGGAAAACCTTATTAATGACTAACAACATAAGATAAGATTAGACTTGTCATGCGAGAAAATGTATTGCAAAGAGAAACCAAGTACAGTAGTAATATAGAAGTCAACATAGTGACGGGCAGTTTGAATCATAGCCACATATGTGAAAAATCCAATTAGAGTACTATTTTCATTTACTCCTGCAACTTTTGTATGGAACATATCTTACGGTGATGCTTGCGAGAATCCTAACAACCAACAGTGAAACTAGTTACTACCACCGGCTAGGAGTTGTTTTAAGAAAGCTTGTAGTGCTTACTTTGCCACTAACTAGTTTTATTAGTTAGCTAGATGGTACCAAGTAGGTAGTTAGCTAGATCATCTTGGTTAATTTTTACTAGTTCGTTGTCACCAATATCTTCACAATATATACAATTGGAATATTTGGAAGATCTACAAGCTAGCGATTACAACTTATTTTTGCCTTTATTTGGGTAGTCTACATGGAGGTATTGTGTGGGTTTTAGTCACATGGTTTTCGGTCTTTGGTAAATCAAAGATTACGTATGACTAATCCGATCAGCTACATATATTCAAACTAAGCGCCATAACCACCACTAAAATTATCAATTGATTAGCGATAATTCAATGAGGACCATATGTCAAAACGATTTTATTTGTATTATTTTTTTCTTATTACATTTCTGACATTGATTTGTGTCTTTGCTCCTCTAATGAGAACGGCTCCCATCACTACATCATGCGAGAAAAATGTATATTAGCGGGTGTCTATCGTGTACATTTGAGACACTTTTATTTGAAAGAACTCAAATATTAAATAAAAGCTGGACCGAGGATTGTTTGTGTGGCCTCACATGAATCAAACAAGTTGACAGTATGTGCAAGCTTGTACTATGTGCCAACAAGCCGGCCTAAACATGAGAAGACACCTCAATACTACTGACCCTTTGTGCGAACCTCGGTGAGCAGCTGGCTATCAAGCTGTGTGCATGGATTTCTCAAGGATCTTGTACAATCATGACATAATTATGGTAGTGATTGACAAGTTAACCTGATATGTACACCACAAAAATTTTCACTTGCACATGCCCTATTCATATCATCCTCAAGCAGTTCGTTAGGAGATCTGAGATGCCTGACATCTGCCCGGAAAAACTCTGACGGTTGATGTGCACATGCCAACACCTACAAATAAACCTACACATGCCCTTATAAATTCAAAGGTGAAAGCTAAGACCGTGATTTGTGTTTGTGGGTGTGCATACACTTATGAAAAGGAAAAATCCAAGTCGGACTTCGGTTTGGCTAAGTCTAGTCGAGTTAAATTTGGATGCATGAAAAAGGAGACCAGACTCGACAATCGGCATCACTTCTTTTAGGTTTTATAAAGATAAGCTGTTTTTTTTTATGAGAAGGAAAACCATTGATCCTTCATAGAAAACCAACTTCAACACAGAAACCTTATTTGGGCTAGTATTAAAACTAGTATGAACTACAAATCTTGTGAGATGGCGCCAAAAAAAAAGAATAAACGCAAGGAAAAGATTATATTATGGTGAACATGAAAAGGAAAAAAGATAAGAGAACATAATGGTCGCCCTTCTTTGATGATTCAGGACTTTGCATTGCTATACTTTGGAGGAACAACCCAGCGACCAAATGTTCTTTCCCAAGCTGTTGTTATGATGGATCTGACTAGTTCAATACTTTGTATGACATTTGTTGCATCTCTAGCTCCCCAAGGCTGCCTAGGCAATCAATAGACAAATGAGGCACTACTTAGTCATATTAAGTGTTATAAACTTAAGTTCAAATCGCTTTTAAACTCTAGAGGATAGAAATTTGTGAGCAGTGCCACCTCAAAATAAAAAGCAGGACAAACAATTAATCATTAGCGGTAGCACTTAACTCTTTAAACCACGTAAAACATAGGGCTACCTTCTATCATCCCTATATTTAATTTAAGGTAGTACTTGCATTAAAGACCAAATTATTGGACCCTATTTTATTTGTCTCCATATTACGGCATTTTTGTTAAAGATATCAAACTTAATGTCTTTGGCCATAGAGGAAGGTCGGAGGTGGGCGGAAGACAAGCGATCTGTGAAGCAATTATCAAAAGCACTATTGAAGGAGACAAGTTTTACCATTCCTTTGAAGTTTTGAGAAACAGCAGCCCTGACAAAAGTTTTTTTTCAGCAATTCAATACAATAGGAGAAATGAAGCATCTAAGTCATGGCAAATGCATGGTAAATGGAGACTTAGACAAAAAAACTAGCTACATGAAATGGGTTTGAGTGCAGGCGTGTGTAGTATTTTATTATCTTTGAGATGAATCAATACTTACAAGCTGCGAAATAGTCATTTTGAAAAGACATATTGAAAAGGAACATCATTTAGTTTCTACACTAGTGCGAGCATGAACATTGTAGAGGGCCGAGAACAAACATAGGTCATAGCGGAGAAATAAAATACATTATGCAGGTTGGTTGTCACAACCAATATCGCACCTCATTGGAAAAGACAAGGAAGCAAAGAACTACAAAACCCACACTAGAGACATCATTGTTTTGTCATTTGGTATCTTTGAGATCGATCCATGGTATCTTTGAGATCGGTCTATGGCGGCGATAGCAAAACAAAGAAATCTTGTCATCGAGAGAGTTTAATTACTCCAATAAAAACATGTTAACAAATATTATTGTGCTAAAACTAACAAAGGCGCATCCTATAAACATGAAAACCCAGAACCACATATTATCATACACGATCAAATGGATTGCATTCCAAGATAAGTGTGTAGACTCTTTCACTTTCAGCCCATTCACCCTTTGCTTCAAGCAATGATGCTTCTAGATGGCACTGCATTTTAGAGCAGCGAGGTTGATTCAAATAATTATCACTTGAATAGTTCGATATCTGCATTTGTGTAGAAAATGAGTTGCTCATTAACAAACTATACTTAGAACCATAGGCGATGCAATGTCTACTGCATTTATACCTATTTTGCTAAGATTTTTATCGATCTACTATCGAATTCATATCCTTTTTGCATTATATGCATATGGATATGGTTGGTAACCACATGCATTCATCATTTATGTCATCCCTATATAGGCCTCCCTGTTGTTGCAGTTTTATTTCAAGCTGGAATGGTGATAGATTAAGTAGCTCTTGATGCAACTATGTGCTACTGTTTACGCATGGCGAAGTTCACGACTCATGAAGACTGAACCTCCACTTGGTCCATCGGTTCATTACTATATTGGTCACTAAATTCTTTCTTCACTCCTATTTCCTTATAATGATAACTTAAGTGTGAAACTTTATTATCGGTTTGGACTTGCGATTGGCCTTTGAGATGTGCTCTATCTAAGAAGCTACTTTGTAGATACATAGCATGGCGGGACTACAATCAGATTGAGTTATTAGTATTGAGGTCAATCTTGTTATGTACTAACTATTGTGTTCAAATATGCAACAATGTCTTCTAGAATATGCACTATCCAACAAATGTAAAAACAAAAACACTCCCCGATAATGTGAACTAGTCAATAATGCTTGCGGCTGAACTTATATCTTGGCATAGACATATACAAAAAATGATCATAAGAACCAACATCATATGACTTAACAGATAGTGATCTTTTGTGCACTTAAATAGAAAATTATGGGGCTTTGATGTTTGGTGTATGAAGATTTTTTGTAAATTGGGATTTAGGTAATTGGTCCTAGTTAATAAACATATCAGGATATGTTAGTTAATAAACAAGTCACATGTGTCACCTTCAATTTCCTACTACACCTTGCCTTCCTACTTTAGACCAAATAATTATCACATGCATGTAGATGCCAGCGACCTCCATAAATAGATGGCATCTGGGTCTTGGTTAACCACTAATTGATGTGATCGTTTCTCCTTGTTAGTGAGAAAAATCAAATATAGCTAGGAAGAGCATGGAAGGCAAAGGTTTTAAGGCTGCTTATCGATTAGTAATCTTGGGTCTAGTTTTTGAGAATATCGGTGGATCTGAAGAGCTGCTTGCCCATCCTAGCGACAAGAAATGCATATAACGTTTGTCGTCTTAGATTCTCTCGAGCAACTTTGTGCAAGACTCTCTGGTTGCAAAATTGTTAGCGGTGTGCCATCTTATTTCTATTTATTCTTTGCTATCCATCCGGTACTTCACATCAATCGAGTTAAAAAATCGAGAAACAAGCCATTCCATTACTGGATCGGAGGCGGGAGGAGTGGGAGTTAGTCTTCGTCTCTGTCCTCGCCGCTTCTTCTTTGGTGAAGTCGTCGGCTGGGATCTCGTCACCGCCGTCGCTCCGTGATCTCCTCGGCGTGGTGGTTGGCGGCTGCAGTGGGGAAAGCGTGTGATGAGGAGGAGGTAAGCGGAGAGGATGGGGAGGAGGCGGTGGAGAGGATGGGGAGGTGGATCTTGGCGGAGAGGCGAGGAGGAGGAAGGCGGAGAGGAGGCGGGGAGGAGGGAGGCGGTGGGGAGGAGGCGGCAGAGGCGAGGAGGAGGCGGCCTTGAGGCCTTGGGAGGCAGCCTGGAGGAGGAGGAGGCGGGGCGAGCCTTGAGGTGGGGAGGCGGGCAGGCCAGGGGAGGAGGCGGCCGGGGGCGGGAAAAGCGGCCTTGAGGGGAGGAGGGCAGGAAGGTGAGGCGAGGAAAGCCAATTGATTCGGTGTTGGCGAGGAGAGATGAGTATCTGATGAGGAGGGATATTAGGGTTAATTAAGTTGGCGCCTATTTTTTCACTCCAGCGTTGCCAATAAATTACCGACCTTACTTTTCCGGTGACCGTGGGTCGGAAACGTCATACACTTTGCCGGTGGTATCGAGACGGAAAAAATTCAGTTTCACGATGGCGATCCGTCGCTAATAATAAAGTGTTATTGCCGGTGACTAGGCGGCGCTATATAGATAATTCCCATTGTTCATCGATTTGCAAACTTTTCCGACTTCTTTTAGTTGGCATTTACCCACTATTGCCGTCGGACGTCAAGCGCTAATAGTGTCTTTGTAGTATAGTGTGAGTTTATTGCTATCTATCAAGCGCCATAGGTGATGTTTTGACTTATAAAAGCATTTTGATAAGATTGTTTCAGTCTTTCTAATTAAAATTAGTCTGTTGGACTTTCGAGGTACAATGTATTCATGATGATTTGTTTTGTGGATATTCACGTTATATTTTGGCTACAAGAGGAATTTGTCTCAAGGTGGAGATTGTTGAGTTTGAGTGTGATATGAATTCATTTACTCTATCTCAAATCTACTCCAATATAGAGTATGTTATGGACCGTAATAAATATGTCCCTGTAGTTCGTAAGAAGAGAAAGAGCTTCATTGTAAACAACTCATGATACAGTGTTATAATATTTGTGTGTCCATGGTTTTTCTGAAAGGATTTTCCACTTTAAATTCCTGTCTTCCGTTCCATTGATCTTATATTATTGCCGTGCGTTTTATAACAGGCAGTGTCATCAACTACTGGGAAATGAGAGTTAGGCTGTCTAGCATAAAACCGTTGTTATCAAAGGCTAATTGGACCGTGAGTGTAACAAATAATGCACATAAAAAGTAGGAATAGCAAATACAAAATTTACGGGAAAAAAATCATGGGCGCATGAAGGCAATATCATTATATCAGGAGATGTTTACAATGAAGCTCTATTTTTTCTTATAGACTACAAGGACATATTTATAGTGAAATATAACAGACTCCGTGTAGAAATATATTTGAGATGGAATACGAAATGAATTCGTACCAGACTCAAACTCAACAATTTTCGCATTGAGACGAATTCCTATTTAAGCCAAAATATAACGTAACTCTCCTCAAAATAAATCATCATAAACACCATGTATATCAAAAGTTCAAAAAAACTACTGGGTGATACCAACTGAGTCTGAGACTTGGTTGTTGGAACTGGTTTTGTCAACATATCAATTAGATTATCATGAATACTTATCTTGCTAACTTTAATATCATCTTGAGCGATAACACCGTAAATGCAATGATATCTGACATCAATATGTTTTATTCTCTCATGAAACATCTGATCTTTTGTAAGGTAAATAACATTCTAACCATCATAGAATATTGTTGTGCAAGATATACTTGCACAAAGTTTTGTAAACAAACCTCTCAGCTAAGCTGATTCTTTGCAAGTTTTAGAAATAGCCATATAGGCATATATTTAGCTTTTATAGTAGGCAACGTATCCTGTGCACACAAATATTTGGTGAAAATCTGGTGCACACCAACTAAGAAAAGTTTCAAAAAATTCTGAAAAAAATCATGGATGTACATATCGGCTTACCCCATCTACATATAAAATTTCATGATCAAATTCATCCTATACTAGAAGTTACAAAAAAAACAAACTTGATCATGAGCAGGGAACTATTCACATTCATGATCAAGTTTATCTTTAATACTCTTAGCACAGGACGAATTTGATCATGAAATATATGAATTTGAATGATAATGCAAACAGGATTTCTTGTAACGAATCTTAAGACAATGATAACATGTAGACTTACTTTCTAGCTAACGGCATATCTTCTAACAGTGAATATATAGCCAGTTAAAAATCTTCTCTTATCTAAATCTTTAGTAAAATTTAAAACCATGTAACCTATAAGTCCATCTCTAATCTTCTCAGACTGTAAATAAACATTAAAAATGTCCCACAAATATTTAACGCAGAATAGGAAACAAATTCCTACCGCACCAGGCCAAACAAATCTCTTTTCTTTGGTGCGCTGCTATCCAAAAAGTGCCACTGCCTCCTCCGGAGCTGTACTTCCGAGACGTCTATTCCCAAGACGATGTGACACTTGCTGCCGAGCCAATCAATCTGCTGCTTTCCTTGCGCCGCGCGTGACATCGCCCGCTTCTCTGCAGCCGCACGACACGAGCTTCGTTTTTTTTTTTTTTTTTTTTTGATAACGACACGAGCTTCGTTGCTGCTGCTGCCGCCTACTTGAATTTGGCTTCGGAACGAGTTCGCTTCGGACTCGACTCCGAAACAAATCAGGCCGACAACCCGACGAAAGTCAGAAATCGCCAAGACAACCGACTCAACAGATTACAGAGCTGACTAGATTTTTTAAAAAAGAATCTACTGTGCTCTAACACAACTTATTGTAAATAACACATAGAAAAAAGTAAAAACAAGGGATATGAATTTTCGTAAAAAGCCTTCGAAAAAATCTGTGAAATCATGTGATGAAAAAATTGGTGAATGGTGAAATTGGCATTGCAAAGTGGTTTTAGTTATGGCATGTGTGGTGCTTGTGCATGTCTATGTTGAGATGATTATCATCTTTGGTGATAGCATGATGGTGTTTATGATGCAATGCACTCATGTGAGTGGTTGCATGGGTTGTTTTGAGGCAAGTAGTGGACTTGTGCTCAAATGTTCATTTGATTATCTTTGGGGATAACATAATGGTTTTGCTTAATGCAATGCACTTTCGTGTGAGTGGTTGCATGGATTAATCTTGAGTCAAGTCGTGGACTTGTGCTCGAACAGCGTTATTTGTTACTTCATATGCGGTGTTGCTCGAGGACGTGGTCGATGGCGGGGCCGGAACTAGGTTCATAGAGGCGAAGTTGAGATTAGGTTCGAGGAGGAATCGAGGTCTTGGTGGTCAAGGATGTCATGCGGGGCGTTAGGGCTAGAAGAACATGCATATGAAGGTTTGGTTAGTCACGTATGTATGCGGCGGGGTGGGGTGATCATGCGTGCAAGGTTTTGATTTTGGCCATGTTGGGCCAAGTTGAGATAGATCTGGACTCTTTCCATGTTGGAAGTGGGTTGTATCCTATCTCGTTAGGATTGCTCTGTATAAATAGGGGGAGGTGTCCCCTGTTTATTCGTGAGCAAGATTTTAGGGTTGTACTCTTTTATTTGAGTACTGTAACCAGATCAAAAATAAAGACCTTTCTTACAAGTTCTTGGCTCGGCATAGTTGATCGATCGCTTGAAGTTTTGTTCATCCGGTGATCCGAAGTTCATCACGGAGTTCGGTTCTTTGAAAGGTATCATCTTGTGAAGGTGATATCTTTTGATCCGTAGAACCGATCGGATTGATTCTTATTGGGTTTGATTCGTAATTGAATCTAGTTTCTACAGTTAAAATTTCATATCAATCCAACGGTTAGATCTTTGGTAATTTGTGGTCATGATTGCTAGCTTTGGTCGCCCATTTGTTAGATCACTAATTGTTTGAGTTATTTTGCGAAAGTCATAACTTTAGATCCGTAGATCCGATCGACCTGATTCCTTTTTTGTTCACTTCAGAATTGAATCTAGTTTATACATTTAAAATTTAACATCAATCCAACAGTTAGATCTTCTGTAAGTTGTGGTCGCCCAGATTGATGTCCTGCTCGCCCGACTACTCGCGTGGTCGCCCAGGTTCGGTCATCTTGTGAAGGACATAACTTTAGATCCGTAGATCCGATTAACCTGATTCTTTTTGTGTTAGCTGTAGAATTAAGTCTAGTTTCTACAGTTAAAATTTCACATCAATCGAACGGCTGGATCTTCAAAATTTCTATTTTAGTGGATATATATCGGTCTACTAGCCCAGGTGTGCGGCGTGGTCGCCCAGCCCCATTCACGTGGTCGCCCAACTTGCTCGCCCAAGTGCTCTCTTGGTGGCCAGTGCCCAAACTGCTTTCTTAAGTGCCCAGTGGTTGCCCAAGTGCTTAAGCTAAGGTAAGCCCAAGTGATCTCTTGTGCATGAGTGATCTCTTGATGCAGGTGGTCTATTGTTTCAATGCATAAAGCGATTTGAAGCAATTTGAGTTTCAATTGGGGTGTTTGAAAAAGTTTGAAAATTTGATTTTAGCTTTGGCGCAATCATTCACCCCCTCTCGATTGCTACATTAGTATATTTCGATCCTACAAAATCATTAGGTGCCTGAAAGGCAATATCACTATAGAAGATGTTTACAATGAAGTTCTTTTTAATAGACCACGGGAATATATTTATAGTAGAATATAACAAACTCAAGTATAGAAGTAGAGTTGAGATGGAATAAAAGCGAATTCTTATTAGACTCAAACTCAACATTGAGGATCTGAGCATGGCACTACTATTACATCAACATTTTTGATATGGTATTTTGCTTCTTCTTCTTCTTCTTCTTCTTTTTTTAAAAAGCCACTGACAACTCAAATCATGTAGTTTTCTCTGAGCCTATCCTAAGTCACAAAAAAGGAGGGTTATGTTGGGCTTAGTGTGCCAGCGAAAAATAAAATAGCATTTTTCATGGAATGAAACCAAAGATATTAGTTGGGACATAACCCTCATAGCGATCGCCATCTTGAAACACAGGTATGGAGATAAATAGAAATTTGAGACACTACTTCCTTAGTGACACATGTAGTGAAAAATACATAAGTGTCTTTGCACTTCACTTTCGATGAGTGTGAGGAGCAAGGAAGCTAGCAGGAGAGTAGGATCCATCTAGGTAGTTGGAATATAGGGTCTCTAACGAGATAAGTTAAGAGGTAGTTGATATGGCGATTAAGCGATATGTAAATATTTTGTGTGTTTAGAAAACCAAATAGATATGTTAGAAAGCGAAGAAAGTGGAAGTACTAGCTTCAAGTTATGGTATCACTACTACAATTTGCCTCATCCGACCCCCATCACTGTTAGGGTAGGTATGGTAGGTAGTGATAATATTAACTTACTTGGGTTCTATATTAAGCCGGCGGTGATAATATTACTTGCAGTTCTAACTACAATCGGCGATGATAAGAATAATATAAATTTCCCTTGAGGAATGGAGGCAATATCATTGCGGTTTAATAGAAGAACGATAGTGATAAGAAGATATCCTTTAGGTTTATATGTAAAGCCGGTAGTGATTTATCATTCCGGTTAGATCTATAAACCGGCGTTGATAAGACCATTTTCACTACGGTTTTACTATAGAACCGGTAGTGATATTCTTATTCCCCATTATTAGTTCGATCTGAACATAAAAACATTGTAATTTATCTACTTACGAGAACATATGAAAGCATAATTAGTTAAAAAAGCAGAACATATGAAAGCATAATTAGTTAAAAAGCGAGAACATATGAAAGCATAATTAGTTAAAAAATAGAACATATGAAAGCAAATTTGTAATTTGCGGGATATATATTAATTAAAATCTGAGAACATTTACAAAACATAATTAGGTATATAGTCTATTATTACATATTTAGTCCTAATTATAATAGGCCAATGGCCTTGAAGCCCTATATCAAAAGTCATAAATGCGTCGTCGTCCTCCTCCTCCTCGTCGTCGGACTGCCACTTGATGTTGATCGGGCTGCTGGCGGTGCTCGTCCTCCTTCTCCTCGAATCCGATTCGATGGCGGAGTTGGTCTTACCCTAACCCTGTGATTTCTACTTGCCGCCGCCCTCCTTCTCCTCCTTCTCCTCCTTTGCCTCCTCTTCCTCCTCCTCACTTCCAAATCATGAGTAAGGTAATTTTCTTCGTGAGGCGTGCTTTGCCTAGATGCATAGGCCACCACTTTACCTTCTTGCATCAACACACAACCTAAACCTTGCTTGAAGCATCACAATAAACCACAAAGTCCTTTTGTATATCTAATGCGTTATCTTTGGAGGCGGTGAGTTTCTTCTTGAGCTCTTGGAAACTATCTTAGCATGGCGGGGTCCATTCAAACTTCTTTTCTTTCTTTAATAGTTGTGTAAGTGGTTTCGCGATTTTGGAGAAATCTTCTATGAATCTTCTATAATATCGGCCAAACCAAGAAAACTTCTAATTTGAGATTCTTGATTTGGGTTGCTTCCAATCAAGTACATCCTTTACTTTACTCGGGTCAGCGATAACTCCTCCAAGCTGAAATGACATGGCCTAAGAAAGACTTCTTTTATCCAAAATTCACATTTCTTTGAACTTGGCATAAAGCTTTTGTTCCACAGTTTTCCCAAAACTAAGCATAAATGCTTTTCATGTTCTACTTCATCTTTGGAGTATATCGAATATCATCGATGAAAATAACTACAAATTTGTCCAAAAATTCCATGAACACCTTGTTCATCAAATGCATAAAATAATTTGGTGCATTGGTCAATCAAGAAGGGCATCACGGTGAACTTCGTAAAGTCCATACAGTGGTGAAAGCGATGTCGGAATATCTTCCTTCTTGATTTTAATCAGATGGTACCACGATCTTAAATCTATTTTTGAGAAAACACAAGCTCCTTGAGTTGGTCAAATAGATCATCGATCCTTAGCAATGGGTACTTGTTTTTGATTGTCACTTCATTAGAAGATCTATAATCTATACACATTCTTGGGTATTATCCTTCTTTTCACAAAAATAATGGAGCTCCCCAAGGTGATGAACAAGGGTGAATGAAGCCTTTCTTTTGTAATTCTTCAACTTGCTTCTTTAATTCCATTAATAGGTTAGCGAGACAACCCAGATAGGGTATACGGTGCATTGAGGTTGTGCCGGGAACTAGGTTAATAACAAACTTGTCGGGGATTGGATGCCTTTGTCTGCGTCGACCATCGAAGCCGGCGCCAACCGACCATGCTTTTGCGGGATGGGCGCATGCAAGAACCGACAACCGTGTAGCAGGCTCACGGGGCTACCCGTTCGAAACAAGCCAAGCTCGGGGCTGCCATGACTGTATGACGTGGCATTAAATACTGCAGCTCGAGGATCGCCCGTCAGGGATCTGTATTGCCCGCAGTCCGTACCGCTAACAACTGCGATCGCTATACCCGTCGCGTGGTACCGGCGGAGTGGTGGCGGCTCTTGCCTGCCCGTCCTCTATAGTAGTCGCCCTGTAATAAATGATTTGTCTCTGTAATTCCCTATAAATACCCCTCTCTCTCGATGGATCGGGGTTGGACTTTCGATATTACATGCTTACACTTAGCTTGCCGTGGGAGTCCTTAGGATCGTTCGGGGCCCCAGAACACAGCGCATTGTAATAACCTTTCGCATATTAGTACAACTCTTTGGGCGTGGGGTTATTATCTCCCGTGAGAGGCCGAACGGTGGCGATCTCCGTGCTTTCTAAGCGTCTCATACACCCGATCCCTTTGCTCGGTATACCCTCGGAGCGCATAACCCTTGCGGAAAAGGGCCCTAAGTTGATCCCTCATTCAACAAGTAAGCTCGGCGGGGACCTGTCACGAATAAATCGACATTTGGCGCGCCGTCGTGGGGATCATTGAAGTCCTACGCAAAAATCCTGGGGATCTTAGAACTCACAAGACAATCAAGACCTCTGCGTCTTCGGCGGCGTAGAGGATGGCGGCGAATACTCGCCCGGCGATGGCGTGGGTGGTGCGGCCGATCCGAAGAGCCACCACAAAGCAAAGTCTTTCCCGTTGGCGGCGGCACGAGCGTTTCTCGCTCGCGGCGAGATACCCTCGTCGCGAGGAAAAATTGGCGACCTCGATAGCGGTTGGGGCGTTCCGGCCGTCACGGAGTTCAACCAAGGGACCATGGCGTCGACACCTCCTCCGAGTCGCACCGCGATCACGATGCTCCGCGGCGTCAACGTGGCGGGAAGAGATGAATCGGGAGGAAGCGATCTCGAGATCTCCCCCATCGCCGACATATCTTTGGCGGCGACCACCGAGAGTTGCCCGGCGAGAATCGGCATCCGAGCCGCCGTCAATCGAAGGAGGCGGTAGCAGGGCGGCGACGAACCGCAAAGAACCCAGTGATATCCTCCCTAGGAACATCGCGCGCTCTGGCTTCGAGTCGCCTCTGCTCGCTCCCAGGCGTGGCGTCTTCGCACCATGGCGGCGATGCGTGCGCGGCCTCGAACTTCTCTAACCTGCGGACTGGCGGCCATAGGAGCCACGGTGGCGAGAACCGAAAAAGCTTCGCCACCAACATAGGCCTCCCGGGGCCTTCCGGCGTTCGAGAACCGGAGTATTTCCGGGACCGTAAGCGCCATTCCTCGGCGGTGTCTCTGAAGTCTGCTCGGGAAGACGCGAAGCACCGCCGATATCGCGAGGCGTTGGGCGGCTCCGGCGATCTCGCGGGCAGCAGCCATGCCGTCTGCCCATGGCGCTCGTATGCTCCACCTCGAACCAGCCATCGTCGCGCCCGGCATGAGGCGTGTTCTCTCGCCTCACCTTGTGCGCGAAGGACCGCTGAGCCCGGTTGCCACGATCGCCATACGAAAAGTCGCCATGATAGCCCGGCGTTAGGATGCGAGCCTTTTTCGGCGTCCTCCGAAATCGGATGGCGAGCAAGTTCAAGCCAGCCACATCGGCGATTCAGCGGGACCCGGAACGGACGAGTTTCTCTCGATTTACTCCACGACCATCGAGCGGCGGTGAGGATGAGGAGTTATGGCCAACTACCTCCCGATCCTCGGCAGCTCGCCGGATATGGCTCTTTAACGAAGGAAGGATCAATCCGCTCATGGTGGCGGCTCTCGAGGCCCCGGGCAAACTTCCATAGTTGCTATACGCCCGGGCAATGGCGCGACCTCGGCGATTGATCGAACGGACAAAAAAGCGCTCGTGACTTCGTCCAAGGTTCGTTAACGTGAAAACTCCATCCGAGCATCTTGGGCGAAGCGGTAGTCCGGGCCTTCAAGTTCGAGTCCGTGGCGTCCGCTTCACGCAAGATTTGGAGATCCACCGACTGACACCATATGGCCCATATTTAGTATGGCGGGCCAGCTCTGTAACGCCGACGAGCCGTCTGAATGGAAGAAAGCTTTCGGCGAGGGCAAGTTGCCGCCCGGGACGGTTGGAGGAGCTCCTCGAGCAAAAGACCCTCGGGCCGGGGAAAAGAAAGAAGATGAAGAAAGAAGAAGAAGAAGTCGCGACACAGGACATGGTGGCGGTCGTCGGCGCCGGCCGATCCGCGCCCATATAGCTGAAGGCGTGAAGAGGCGTCAGGGCCGCCGCACCGCAGCGCCGAGCGACGAGCGATCCGATCAAGATCGCGGCGCCCAAGGTCGAGACGACCAAGGCGGCGGATCGATCGAGGCGCCCGTGGCGACCGCTGCACTTCGACCAAGTGGCGGCCACGACCTCATAGCCCGCTAGAACACAGGCGTCTGCCTGAAAAGTTCTCTGAGGCGAGGACCCATCTGACTCTCAGGAGCAAGGGAGAGGCAGCGAAACAAGGGCCCGTAGAAAGCGATGATGACATGGATTATCGGGGCCCCAAAATCATATAGCCGTCATATTCAGGGGCTCCTCGGCCTACTAAGTCCCTTGAGGAGTTTAAAGGAGGCAGCGGGAGGTCAGCCACATCATTCAAGGCGGGCCGCCCGTGCAGCGGCTCAAGTGGTCGAGTTACTGTCACATTCTCAGGGCGATTGTCCCCTTGGAATGACTAAACCCGAAGCTCCCATTAGTCGTGAGCAGGCTATCAACAACCTTGAAGTCGGGTGGGTTCTCATCGGCAGCGGGAGCTCTCTGAACCTCATATCACGCTTCGGTCTTGGGCGAGATCACGGGTCCCTCGTTCCAAGATCAAAAGCATAAGCCGTCCGTTCTTGAGGATCGTCCCCGACACCTCGATCAAGCCTCTGGGCGGATCGTCTTGCCCGTGACATTCGGGGACATCGCGAACTTGGGACCGAGCTAGTCAATTTGAAGTCGTGGACTTCAAGTCGAGCCTAGCGCCATCCTTGGCGGTAAGCCCTCTCAAGTTCATAGCGCCACGCATCACACATACCATTGCTGAAGGTCCCGGACGAAGGCGTCATCACCATAAAAGCGACCACAGGCGGCCTGACTGTGATGAAAGTCCTCGACATGGTCAGGCGGCTACCCAGCGTGGCCCCGAGCCAAGCCCTTCGGCCTAGAGTTACCCTCCAACCCGGGAGGAAGAAACCAAGCGATCCCTCTCAATGAGGTCGACCCGACCAAGGTCCTCTATCTGGGGTCTTCCTTAGACCCCAAATAGAACTTCGAGCTCGTCACTTTCCTCAGGAGGAACTTCGGACGTGTTACGCAGGAACCATCAGAGCATGCACAGGGTCCCAAGGGAAGTGATTGAGCATAGGCTAGTTGTCGGCGATAAAAGACATGTCGTCGAAGCTTAGGCGCTTTTCCCGGAGAAGCAGGCAATCATCAGGGAGGAACTCGACAAGCTCCTTAAAGCCCGCCGTCGAAGTCGGGCATCTGGAATGGTAGCAAACCGGTCATCGTCAAAAAGGCGGGGGCAAAGTGGGCGCATGTGTGTTGACCACCAGCTTAACCGCCGCATGCGAAGACAACTTCCCCTGCGCATCGACTAATTGATCGGCCTTGCGAAGTCGAGTAATGAACTTTTTGGGCGCCTATTAGGGCTATCACGGTTAGCTTGTTCCCGGGGCGAAGAAGACTTCCTTCATCACGCCCGGCACGATACGCTACTACGACCATGTCTTTTCGATCTGCCGAGCAGACCTTCAGCGATTGATGCAAAAAACTTTCCGAGGCGGATAGGCGGAACACAGAGTATATGTAGATGATATTGTAGTTAAAGTAAAATCCCCTCGGGCCATGTATCAGGCCTTGAGGAGACCTTTTGTAATCTCGTTGACATTGAATAAAGTTTAACCCGAAAATGTGTTTTTGGTGTAAAGCGAGTAAAGTACTCGGGTATATCATCGGTATGCGAACATCGGTGCCAACCGGAGAAAGATCGAAGCCATCGAAGGATCGACCCCAGAGCTCGATAAGGAGGTTGAGACCACGGCCGGACGTATGGCTGCCTTAAGCGCTTCATTTCCGGTCGGTAGTAGCGGCTTGCCCTTCTTTAAGCGCTCATAAACATGATGGTTTTATGCAGACCAGGATGAAGCTAATCGCTCCTTGAAGAGCTAAGCGATACTGTCTAGCCCTCGATCTTAGCCACACCAAGGTCGAGAGACCACTCTTGCTATACCTCGCTGCGACACCCCAAGCCGTAAGCGGTCTTTGCGATAGAAGCGAGAAGGGCCTTGGCGTTCGGTATATTCGTCGGCGAAGTGTTACCGGGACCAAAGGGCGTTACCACGAGGTCGAAACTCTTGTACTTTCATTGCTTTCGTAGCCTCGAGGAAGCTGCGCCACTATTTCTAAGCTCACAAGGTCGTTGTCGGAGCCGACTTTCCACTTAGGAGTGTGAGACCCAGTTACCATCAGGAACCTCCTGTGTATTTACGTACTAGTCCCGGATCGGTAGCTAGTACACACAGTCAAGCGATGATGAATCATAACCAAGTCACGAATAATAACATAAATAAAAATAACAGTCTGGCCTTATGGCCAATTATTACAAGACATAAAGTCTTCGGTGAAGCAACAAAATAAGAACAATAAACTCCAACATGGGAGGACCCATCAATTTACCACATGCAATTGGTGGAAGCGTCCTAGTACTCCGGATGGCCTTTGTGAGATCTTCACATGTAGAAGTCGTAGTCATCCGGCGGCTGACCAAAGCTTACGTGATTCATGTTGAGTGTAGCATGTGAGTACAAGCATACTCCGCAGAATGCAGGAAAATGCAACATGTAGGGCTTTCCAAGGAAAGGCTTAATAGGGTTCTTTTGCATAAAGCCAAGTTTTATCAAACCATACATAATAATAATTTTCACAATGCACATTTTAAACAATTATTTAATATTCTAGTGAAGGTTCTATCACAGTCACTAGTATAAAACTCTATCCGCCTTTGTTAAAAGATTAAGGTAAACCAACTCATGACTCTATCCGTCATGATCAAAAGCGAGTTCCATCTACGATTGGCTCAATCGCCAAATAAACATCAGAGTTCCATCTACTCCGAATCCCAAAACAAAACATAGGTTATTATTTTTAAAACCAAAACCAAGTCTACGGTATGAAAGCATTCTTACGCTTTGCCTTTGACCATAAACACGGCTATTGAATAGTTTTAACTGCGAGGGTGTATGCGACTTTACCCACAAGACATGATCATCTCTTTAGTGCCAAGCGCTATGAACACACTTCCTTTGGTGTCTTGAGAGAGAGATCATGACAAAGGCCTTACAATGTATCGCCTAACCGACTCACTGGCGAGGTTTCACGCTATTAGGGTTCCATCGCCCGATATAAAGCCCCTCTTGCGTGTGTGGGAAAATCGACCTGCCTCCATCCGGCATCCACATTCCACCATCCGGTGAGTCTAAGTTAAGGTTTCTACAAATTATTCAGCAGTTAGAGCCCATTTGACATGTGGTTGCGGTAATGCTTAGAATGAGCGATCATATCGTTGGTCCTTAAATTGATTAGGCGGCTTTCACAAACCAAAACCGATGCTCCATCCACACACTTGAAACAAACCATTCCGCCCCAATCTAAACCATTTTTATTTTATTTTTATTTTACAATCACAACAGCAATCTCTTTGCTCTGATTTCAACAAAACATATTTCAACAACATTTTCAAAACAACCCATCCATAGGTATTTTAATCAATTCACCTAACTAAGCTTATCTAACACACTAAACAAAATATATCACAACCTAATATGATCATGATATATCACAGCAACCTAGGGTTACAATTAAATATGGATTTCAACATCAAGGAGGAATTATCAATTCGGATTAACTACCAACCTAAATTTAACATCATCTTTTATATAAATAGCAATGCATGTTGTAAAACTTTTGTAAAACATTTGCAAACCATAGGATCAATGTCGTCAAGGAGACTTGCCTTCATGGCGGGACAGCGGGGCGTCGGTCTGAAATGGAGATAGATCCTCGGCGGCAAACAGCGTCTTGACTACTGCATAAGCGACGACATAAAAGAATAAAATAAATTTTAACAGCACCAAAATTATAATAAAAATACTGACAGATAGAGGATGAATTTAGATGAATTTAGGAATTGGAATCACTCAATTGAATTCTGACGGAGGAGAAACAATTGTTTGAATTCTAAAATCCTAAAATTGGAAAACCGAGGAATATTCTTTAGAATCTTTTCTTTTCCTGGATTTCCTGATTTCTTAACTCTCTTATAGCCTGGCCCCACCTGTCATTGAGTAGTGCCTTCTTCTACACATTTACGTACCGGGAAAAAAAGAAGAAAGCGAAGCGATGGAATCAATGGAGAAGAGAGAGACCAAGGAAGAGAGGGAGGCTCATGGGAGGGTAACCAGGGCGGCGAGGCGGCGGACACCGACAAACAAGCGACAGTCTGGCGACAGAGCGGCGAGGGTGGTAGCGTAAGCGACGCAGCGGTCTTGAAAAACGTCGTCGTCTGAGGGCAGCGGCGCTTCGTGGCGGCGAAAGGCCGAAAAGTCTGCGGCCTTGAGAGAAGACCGGCGCAAAGGTGGCGGTGGCGAGAGGCCGGGCAGCGGCAGCGGCGAACCACGATGGCGAAAAAAACAGTCCGTGACATAGCGGCC
This sequence comes from Guadua angustifolia, assembly GCA_036346375.1. Taxonomy (NCBI): domain Eukaryota; kingdom Viridiplantae; phylum Streptophyta; class Magnoliopsida; order Poales; family Poaceae; genus Guadua; species Guadua angustifolia. The sequence goes on along the minus strand of JAYEVE010000105.1, from coordinate 3,843 downwards.
AAATCCGCACAAAAACTTAAAATTTCGCGAAGCGAAAGAGAGCATTGCGTGAAAGAATGACAAGGTGATTCTCGGCTAAAAGGTGCGCTAGAAGTTCACGGATTGGAAGGAATCGACGGCGAATGGGCTGACGGCCGGCGACAAACAAACTTCGAAATTCGGGGTCAAACTGCAGTGAAAATCAAATCCAATTGATTGGTTGTGTTCTTGGAAGTAAGGGGCACAAAGTGGCGTGGTTGATTTGTCAAGAAACTCACCGAAGCAAGAGATGGCTCACCGGTGTCTTTGGAGGGCAGCGGGTTTCGGTTTTCGTGAGTTTTGGAGAAGGGAACAGCATAGGAACAATGGGGAAAGGTGAGCCGCAGGGTAGAGGGCGTCGTCGTCACGTTTGAGAAGTGGAAGCTCGTCGTTTACGTTGAAAGCTTGGTGAGTTAATGAAGTTTGAGTCGTTTTGGTTTACGTGCGTTTAATCCAATTCCGTGGGTTAAAAGATGAATGATCATGAAAAATGGGTTCTCCTCATCTCCCTCTTCCATAGCGGATCCATCCATGCATGATTTGGTGGAGTAAATGAGGAGTTATGAGAGTTTGAAGTTGGAAAGCCATGATACGTGCTCTCTGGAAGTTAGCCTGGCGTGTCGCTGTATTATTGGTTGGAAGAAATGAAGAGACAAAAGCGAAAATAAAATAGCAAAAATGATCTAAAAATCTTGGAAAAATTAATAAAAATACTAGAGATTATTTGGAACCCAAAAAATTGGTTTAACTGAATTTTGATGAATTTTGGAATTTAGATAATTAGGACGAATATCTTGATATTGATGAAAGACCGTGAGAGATAAAATAGCAAAGAGATTCTAAAAATCTTGGAACAATTCCCAAAATCATTTTAGAATATTTGAAACCTAATGCAATAGGTTTTAAGATTTTTAGAGTATTTTGGAACTCGGGTGAAATTTGAATAAGAATAGGAATTGGAATCTTGACTTCTTGGCGATAAAGGATTGAACTCGAATTTTGGAAGGATATGGATGCCAGGTTAAATATAACACCGATGAAAAACCAAATTTTAAAATTAATTAATTTTAAATTAGCTTTTAAGCGAAACCGAGAAATCCTAAGAAATTTGGGCCTTGTGTGGGATGGCGAAAGTGGGCCATGGAACTCGCGAGTTCGATGTCACTTCTCTGCCCTGCTAGAGTCAAATCTCGATTCTAGCGGACTTCGTGGTGGAATGGGCCGAACCCGGCCCGATCCGCGCCAAGAGCCACGAATCCCGAGGCGATCGGCCAGACCATGTACTTTGGTAGTCACGAGCTTTCGAGCAGCTCGAAGTTTGGCGTTATCTTGGTGTCCCTCAAGGGACCAGCTCCATCGTCATCAATTACACTTCCTGCAACAAACAATGCGGCGGAGTATGAAGGCCTCTTGGCCGAGACTCCGGCGTCCAAGCGCTTCGAGTCCGGCTAACTAACGTGAAAGCGATTCACGGTGATAGATTAACCAAGTCAACAAGAATATCGGTGTTTGATCACTCAATGGCGCTTTACTTGGTTGAAGTGAGGAAGATGGGCGGTACTTGAAATTTGAGGTACTCTACATCCCGGAAAGATAATTTCTGGCCAGACCAACTTTCTAAGATCGATTCCTCGCGGATGCCCGCCCCTCGGGCGCCTAGTCGGCTGTCTGCACAAGCCCTCCATTCCCTCTGTAGAGAGGCACCAACCTAGATGCCTTGGCCGGGCGTAGCCAGAAACATCTGCGAAAGCCCTCCATTCCTCTGTAGAGGAGGCACGAGAGCGTCTTGATAGCGTCTCCTTCCTCAAACAAGGTCTTGGTGGATGGCGCCATTCATCGATACCTCACCCACGGGACATTGCAGGAAAGCCAGAGCAATCCATTTGCAAAAGCGGTCATCATCTACAAGCTAGTAGGCGGTACGCTGTCTGCAAAGGCGGCAGAGTCCTCTCAAGTGCATATCTCTAGAAGAGAGCGAATTCCTTCTCGAGATATCCGAGGGAAGGAATGTCGCGAGGAGCCCACTCGTCCTTCGGGCCTTCGTGAGCAAAGGCATTCGGTTGGGGTACTATTATTATTGACACTAGGCGGCCTTCGAGCGATCGTGGCGACTTGTCGAGGCGTGCGATTCCACGCCCGTAAGTCCCACCGGCCAGCGTCTGTTGCTAAAACCATCCACTCTCATGGCCATTCTCGACACAGAAGTGACATCCTCGGGCCTTTCCCGTGGTCGAAAGGGTTGCAAATTCTTGCTAAATGCATAATCGACACTTTCTCTAAGTGGATCGAGGCGAGCAGTTTCAACCATTCGGCTCGTCTTGACCAAAAAGTTCTTCACTTGACAGCGTGGTGGCCGCTTTGGGGTTCCCAATCGCCTTATCACGGAACAACGGCACTTTCGGTTCACGGTGAAGCTGTTTCAAGCCTCTACTGCGAACATAGGAACAAAAATGCAACCGCCTCTTGTAGCTCATCCACGAGCAATGGAGCGGCCCGAGCAGTGAGCGGCGGATACTTCAAGGGATCAAAGAGAGTCTTCAAAGACCTCTCCCGACAAAGCGGGTCATGGGTGGGCGAGCTCCCTTCCGTCCTTTAGTGCATGTGCACTGCTTGCAAAGCCAAGACTCTGGTAACGCCCTTCGGCTCGTCTATGGTGCGAGGCCGTCCTCCCACTTGAAATCGTGCTCGGGTCCCCAAGAGTGCACGGCGGCGACATCCACCAAGGTCGTGGCGTCGCCTCGACCTTGACCTTGCGAAGAAGCCGGCAAAAACCTGACTCGATCGGTAGTGTACCGACAAACCCTTCCATAAAAGCAGCGGCCAAGTCCATTCGACCTCGAGCTTTGCGGGTTGGCGACCTTGTCCTCGTCGGTCGGGACACATCGAGGCCAACAAGCTTTCCCCAAATGGGAAGGGCCATTCACGGTCGTTTGATTATCACGCCCGAAATTGTCCGCCTCGCAATGGAGGGGCAATGGCGTGCTCACCGAGTTCATGGAACATCGACGATTCGCCAAGTTCTATGTCTAAGCTCATGTTTCATGTTTTACATCATGTTGTAAATTCACAACCTTTTTGAACAATGCAACTTTTCGTTAGTCTAAAATTCTTCCCTCATGAAATCGGCGGCGCCTGTGCTTGATGGCACAAATCTGCGACCAACACGGCCACTAAAGTTCACCACCAAAGGCTCCGGTCTTGATAAGCCGACCTTGGTCGCGATAGCTATTATTGCTTGCGATACAAGTCATAAGCAGACACCCTTCGATCGATCGAATTTGCTTGACTAGCGGCGTGTTGGTGCGCGCACCATATCCATCCACCATGCGCTCTCCCTTCGATGCGACCATGCTTTCGCGGGCTAGGGCCGTCCGTTCTAAGTGTCAAAAGGTTTTTGTAGCGTTCGTTTTCCTCCACCGACCTAACCTGCGCTCATCGCTCCGGATAGGCCATTATTTTAGTCGGAGGCGCGCGCTCTCTCTCATCTCTCCTGCGAACAAACTTCGTGCTTTCGCAACTTCGGGTGCTACGAACTTTATTCATAGCGAAGTACTGGGGCGAGGCGAGTTATCGTCTGCAATATTTTTAAATCGCTAAGTCACAACTTGCTACAAACATTGCTTTCGCTTTTTTAGCTTTGCACTGCATCGTGAGGTCATTTCATTTTTAGACTAACTCGGGCCTCGTCGCCCATGCATCGATCTAATCTACACCATGACTATCTCATGACTATCTTTGCGAGGAGAGCAAGAAAAGACCAAAAAAGAACAAAATCACAGGCGCAACACTCAAGCAAAAGAAGAGTTTATACTCACGAGGCATCAT
>JAYEVE010000860.1:0-99374 GCA_036346375.1 Guadua angustifolia | reverse complement strand
TATATTCATTCTGTTTTTGATTTTTAAAGATAACAAATGAAGTTCAATTATTTTGAAAATTTTTCTGTATGATTCTACACTACTAAATATAGTACCATAAAATTTTCAGATCATTATAAAGCTTCCAATTTTTTTTAAAATCTGACAGTATTTCTGCCAAATTTTAAAATGTCTCAAAAATTCAGTTTTTCAACAAATTTTCATAGAAGATGACTTTCTTAAGGGTTATTGGACCAAATTCGGCTCTAAAAGTTCAAAAACCAACCTAAAATTATGAAATTTCAGCAAAAGTTCACCAAAAAAACAAAATTATTATAGCAATTTCAATTTTTTAATTTTTTTTATTCGACCGGTAGTTTGGATTTCGTGGAGGCCCGATATACAAAATTTTGGCGCAATTTGAAACCTTGAGTGGGCATTGTGAGCACTACAAGATCGAGTGTGGTGGCCGGCATCGGCAATCACAGCGAGAAGGCTACAGTGGGCCCCACTAAGTGTGGTAGACATCCCCCTCCTCCCAAATGAATGTTTTAGCCATGTCTTCTTTTTTATTATGTGTTCATGTGCACTGCTTATCTCTCTTTTTAATTCCCCCGCCTCGACACTAATCCTAATTGGTATCTAATTAATGCTATGAAGACTAGGACTTATTGGGAGTACCCTAAGTGATAACTATCAAATACTCACCCCAGTCACAAAATACATGTCGTTTTAGACATAGTGTAATCAAATTTTCAAAATTTTAACTACCAATATCATTTTAAATATGTAAATTGAATACATGAAAATCATATGTAGATTTACCTCAAAAAGTACCAAGAGTACTTTCGTAATATTATAATTTTATTAGGTTTTATCAATATATTATAATAGAAATTAATGGTCGAATTTATGTCTTGAAGACCGTGATCAATGTCCAAAACGACATGTAGGGGTGAAAACGGTATGGAATGCCGACCGCTCAAGAAAAACGGAAACTAAGCTCTTTTTCGAAACGGAATCGGAAAGTTTCGCACGAAACGGAAACGGTAATTTTTATCTAAACGAAACGGAACGGAGAGCTAATTCCGACGAACGGAAACGAACGGAAATTCCGATATACTGAATATCCGGAAATTCGAATTCAATCCGCCACCATCGCCCACGCCCACGCCACGAATCAATAGCCACCGCCCACCTAACCCTAGCTCCCGCTCCTCCGACTCACCTCCGGTCTCTCCCACCTCCAGCAAGGTGTTCCACATCTCCTCAATCGGCCATGGTCGCGCCGACCTCGCCAGTGATCCTCCGCCCGGCCCATCTGCCTCTCACCGACCTCCTCCGCTCTCCCAGCCTCCAGCGGCGCGCTCCACATCTCCCAACCGGCCGGGCGGCCGCCCGACCTCGGCCAGTGATCCTCCGCCTCCACCTCCATCGTCTCCTCCGCCTCCGACCTCCACTACGTCTCCACGGCCGCCCCCGACCTCGCCGCCCCCGACCTCACCGCCCGACCTCGTCGCTAGGCCCGTGACGTCGTCACCGACCTCGCCGGCCCTGACCTCGTCACCAACCAGGTAAAGTATTCATTTCCAAAAGAATGCCGGATCCCCATTTCACCTGGGAGATCACTGAGACAAAGCCTGTGGTCCAAATGTAGAGACAAGGGTATGGAATCAGGAATCGGCCCGAATCTGGCTTTCCAAGGAACCAATTTCAAAAACAGTTGTTTCACCGTATCAGATATGAGAACAAATAGCAGCAGCTCAAGCTAAGATGTAGACAGTAATGCTGCCGGATCAGCATCTGGTTAATGATTGCAGTAGTTGTACAAGTGTTTGTTAGTATTTTGGTACTAGCAGATTTGATTATTTTCAATTTCCTTTTGAGTTTTGGGTGGGGTGAGAAGGAAGAAGGTACTCATGGTTGTAACAGAGTGGTTGAAGCACTTGACTAAATGTGTTCAGGCTGTGATACGTTGTGTGATTTGGCATAGCATCTATTTTAACTTTCTGAGGTTCTGGGGGATTATGTAGTTTATTTTTGGATCATTGCGGTTGGGAGGACAATATGGTTACTTGTTTTAGTTCAATTTATAGTTTGATATGGTGAGCTTTAGCCTGGCTTCGTAGATGAATCCAATGTGGAAAAGATTTATAGTTGGGTCTTGAGAGTTAGCTGCCCTAACTTAAACATAATTGAACTTGCTCAAGGCAGTTCTCTTCTATTAGGTGGGAGTCATTTCTTGTACTTCCCAATCTGGGGAAGCTTGTGATTGGTATGTATTTTAACCAGTCTTGTATACTTGGAAATAAATGCATTTTGTTCATGTCTTATGACTACTATGGGCATCCAAAATAGGCCCCCTATATGCATTGCTTCAGTTGAATAAACATCTAACTATAGCTCTGTGTCAGTGATAGTAGTTTAACTATCTGAACCACATAATGTTTGGATTGAATAAGCTTGTTTTGAATTTAGTAAGATATTCTAATGGCATCGCTGCTGTAACCACTAACCACTAGAATGTGTTTGTTGGTTTTGAGGTAAACAATGTTTACATGTCTTTATTCATACAATGCTCAATGTTGGCTAATGCTATTAAGATGTTCTGTGTAACTACAATACCATTTAAAGTTGGTATGTTTGGAACTTTGATAGATCATGTACCATGTCTTTGTGGAATTTTCCCTTTCTTTTCAGATCCGCCTCCGCCGCTTTCGATCCGCTTCCATCACTACCCGCTTCCGCTGGGGTTTCGATTCGCTATCAAGTATCGGTATAAAATATGGAAACGAAACGGAACAGCTATTTACCGACCGCTTCCGTACCGTTTTCACCCCTAACGACATGTATTTGTGACAGTGACCAGGAGTATTGAGGTTGGATATTGCAACCACAAAGCTACAAACTACAAAATATTTATTTCAACTTGACGTTCTTGCTGAGAAGCAATAGCATGTAACACGTTTCAATGAGCAACCGCACCAAATAAATATTTTGTTATGATGTCTTTGGTGAGAAGCAATAGCATGTAACACGTTTCAATGTGCAACTTGACGTTCTTGCTGAGAAGCAATAGCATGTAACACGTTTCAATGAGCAACCACACCAAATAAATAACACGTTTCAATGAGCAACCACACCAAATAAATTAGAAGAATTGCACTAACCTTAACTGCAGCAGAAGACCAAGTATTGGGAAGATTAAGTGTTATGATGTCTTTGGTGGCCTCACCATATGCCAAGTACCCGCATACTCCAAAAAATGCGTACACAACTATGATGCCAACAACTGCTTGAGAAAGTACCCAGCGGAACTTTCTCCGTTCCGCCATTGATGCTTCCAGTGCCAAGGTCAAGCTGAATCCTTCGAAGCAGAACACTGCTACCCCGAAAGTGAACGGTATGGCCCAAAGTCCATTAAAAGCACTTCTATTTGCAAAGGGATGATCAAAAAGTTGAAGATCCTCTTTGATAACAATTGCCATCGCTAGAACATTGCATGCATCTGCAAATATGCTGAATGGAGAAAGAGAAGACAGTGAACGAATGAAGGAAAGCGCGACTTGCACAGGCAGGAGGATGGCAAAGATGAAGCCAGCTGGTGACATCAACTGGCTGAAGATGGAATGGAGATTTTGGCCAATGAATATCATGTAAGCTACAGAACCACCCGCTTGCGAAACAAGGATGAGGATTTCTGTCAAGCACCGGCCTACAGTCCCAAAGCACTTTTCACCCAAATCCCCATATGTATAGTGACCATGACAGGGTTTTTCCATTTCCTCCTCTTCCAGTTTATCTCTGCAGTCCACCTTCAGATTTAACAAGGATACCAAGTAAATTAAACAGCTGAAAAGTAATAATGCTATCAAAACTAAAGTTGATCAGATTATAACAAGTAGAAGATACGACATAGAGCTTGCAAATTTCATCCGATTTATTGCAGTTATCATCAAAACTCTACTGATTAATGTGAAGTAGGCCTAAATTACAAATTCCATTCGATAGCATTCAACATGCTCAAGTAACAACAAATAATAAGAAGTCAGCAAACTTGACCGTCCAACCTAACTAGAGAATGTGGAACAAAGTTTCATGTTTACACAAATACAACCAACTAACCAAGAACAGGAAACTATTCCAGAACTGTTGCGGGCTGTGAAATCCATTTGGTCTTTTTGCTCATGTTTTGGCAAAATATGAGCTAATCTCAGAGATTCTTCTTCTTATATTGGACGCATTGTGGAATCATACTTTAGATGGGGAAAAACCAGAAAGCGTCAAAGCCTGCTCCTTAGAGTTCAGCACAGGAGGTCCCCACTTGTAATTAATTACGTACTACCCCTAAACCAGAGCATGAAAATTCTTATGCTAAATGACGGCGGCAACTAACCCTGTCGCTACCATAGCCTTCAGCCTTTGATTGAATCAGCCTTTGATTGAATCTTGCGGAAGTTTAAACACGAATGCTATCCAATTTTTCATGAACAGTCCATTCCAATCTGTATAAGCTGAACGCATTGCAGGCTGCAGGCCGTAGCAATTCCGAAAATATTTAGGGAAAAGCGCATCAAAATACCCCAGAATGATCAATGGTGGCCAAGTATGCGAGCATCCCGGATAGGCAAGCGAATCACCATGTACAGGAAAGAAACAGCCACACACGAAACGAAGGTAAAGAGGAAGGAGTGTAAGGTACTGACGAGGAGGAACATGCAGTAGAGCGTGGCGAAGCCGGCGGCGGCGACGCCGAGGGACCCCGCGAGCCAGCCGGCGGTGCGGAAGGCGTAGGGGAGGCCGAGCACCCCCTGTGCCCACGATGGACACCACCACGTTCCCGAGCGTCTGCGCCCACGTCGCCCCTCCCCTGCGCCCCCACCATCCTCCCGCGCCAGCAGCGGCGCCGCCCCCTCCGTCGCCTCCGCCATCCCCACCAACAACCGCGGCGGCGGTGGCGGAGCTAGCGGAGCTTCACGCAGCCAATTTGGATTTCGGAGTCGTGTTTGGCGCGCGAGGTGTGAAGAGGGAGACGGTGTTTACCAAATTGGACTTGGTTACTTGGGCGAGAGGAGGGTGGTACGATAAGTAGTAGAAAAAGGTTGCGGGAAAACGAGCAGCAGCCGGCGACGGGGAAGGAAGCCGTCGTGGAGGTCACGCCGTCACGGTGTTCTCTGGATTGGTCGAGTGATCGGTTTGTCCCGTGGGATCTGGATCCTCTGCAAGAAGGCTAGGGGCTGTTTGCTTAGATGGCAAATTTGCCTTCTCAAATCTTACTAAAATTTGATCACTAAATTTACTATTAATTTGTTGGCTAAAAATTGGTAAAAAAAACTAAAAACCCAAGAGAAAAGAGAGTTTCACTAAAATTTGGTAGCGAATCAAATATTTATCAATTTTTATTAGTGCTATCAAAATTTGGTAAAACAAATATTGTTAACCATTAGAAGCAAACCAAACAACCTTAGCTTCTCGTTTGGAGCGTCAGAATTTTTCCAATGCTAGTCAAAAGTTGGTACCTGGCGATGGATAAAAATAATATTGTTTAACGTCAAGTTATTATTATTGGATTTAGCTTGTACTATACTCTTAACCCTACTGAAGTCTTCCCGTATACCATCTCGACCCACACCATGGCTCTGCTATCGAGCTTTGCTAATCACACCCTTGGCTTCGTTACTGTTGTTTGCATGTACCTCGGCCACACATCATACAAGGGATGAATGGAAGTTTGTTGGGATAAATATTGCATTATTTAGTAGTTAATTAGTTTGTTATGAAGTATTTTTAAAAAAAATTTCATAGAGGTGGACGAGGGATTTAAAGAGGGGCGGATGAAGATCAGGAAGATGGAGGGTGCACCTTTCACCGTTACCATGTTTTTTCAAAGGAGTAATGATTTTTGTAAGTATCTATCCTTTTTTATTGTAAATTTCCTTTGCTCTAAACCATCGGAATGTTTGATGGAACAAGGAAGAATAATTGAATGCCAATGTTCGAAATCTGACATTCACATTCCCTCTCTTCGACACCACGTGGAACGTGAGGATCTTAATCCGTGCAGTCCTGTCAGGGGCGGAGCTACAACCAAGCGTCGGTGTTAGGTGACACCGATGACTTTCTGCTAGCCCATTATACCTATATACTAAATATTAGCTCGACACCCAGAATAACAAGGTGACCCTCAACAATGAGCGGCATGCGACAAAGCACCCAAAGAGCCAAAGATTCCCATGGCCTAAATATTTCTGGCTTCCTCTGAGAAGTGCAATCGACCCGACGGCAATATTTTCTGCCGCCACCGAGTCCTGTAGCGGCAGTGGACCATTGGTGTTTGTTTAACAGGGGACCTTATAGTAGCGAAGCTTCATGCGAATTATAGTGGGACCGGTAAGGGGATTGCAAAGTGAATCTGAGAGAGGTCATAAGTAGTACATGTCACTTAACTTCCTTAAAGTTTAATCAAGTACAGTAGGAGCCATAGTCTAACATTGACTGTTAGTGAAACCTGGTTTAACATACCCGAGTATTGTAACAAGCAGAGTGGGCAGCAGTGAGGTGATGAGGTGGCGGTGGCTTGGGTGGAGGCATTGGCACCACGTGGCTATAGACAAGCCAAACGTTGAGTTAGGTCTCGGAGGCGGTGAACGGGCGGTAAGGCATGCACCGTGGAATCACTCTCACAGACACATAAAAAGAGAGAAAAACGGGGGAGAAAAGCGGCAAACGAATGGTTTTTTTTGGGAGAGCCGTATGTACTTTCTAAGTTAAAAAATTGTCGTAGTTTTTTATAAGAATCTGTTTAATAAATGGTTAATTTCTCTTAACAATAAATTACAAAAGCAAGTTTAACCTAACTTTCAGCTTTTATATATGGTTTCTAGATTATGTCAAAAGCCAGCCGCTTAAAAGGTTGAGCTGTTTGGAGGGTTGCTAGTTTTTCAGAAGCTGAAACTAACTTAAAGCCCTCCAAACAGGGCTGAAGAAGGACGTTGAGGCGATGAAGAAAAGCAGCGTGAAAGACATAATAGCAAAGGCTAATCGTGGCAACTACGGATCTAGAATTTTTTAAATAATATTATTATAATTCAAATTGCGACATTAATTCACGATTTTAAAAATTGCGAAATATATCCGGTCGCCAAACCGCTTTGGCGATATTAGGTCGTCGCCAAACGGTTTACGATATTAGGTAGTCGCCACACGGTTTGGCGACTATACTGCATCCCGCTGTGTCGCCCGGTGATGACCGGGCTTGTCGCCAAGTCAGTAAGTGGTCGCCACACCGCCGGCGACTATCGAGTAGTAGCTAAGCCGCTTGGCGACTACTAGTAGTCGCCGAGCGTGTGGCGACCATCGCCATCTGCTTTGGGCGAATCAATCACATCACACAAGGGCGAAGAAAAAGAAGAAAGGAGCGGCGGCGGCTGAGGCAATCGCCAGCGCGGGAGAGGAAGAGAGGGAGAGGAAGGGGAGGAGAGAGAGGCGCGCGGGAGAGGGAGAGGGAGAGGAGCGCTCGGGAGAGGAGGGAGAGAGAGAGAGAGATCGCCTGAGAGAGAGAGAGAGAGAGGGAGAGGAGGGAGGAAGAAGGAGGAAGAAGGAAAGATGAAGAAAAAAAGAAAAAAGGTATTTTTTTGTAATTTTGTTATTAAATTTGTGTAGTGTAAAATAATTTACATATTTTGTCATATTAGAAAATGTAGAAATTTTAGATATTAGAAAATGTTAGAAATTTTAGGAATTTAGATATTAGAAAATTTTAGAAATTTTAGGAATTTTAGAAATTGTAGATTTTAGAAATTTTAGGAATTTGAGATATTAGAAAATTAAGAATTTAGAAATGTTAGATATTAGAGATTTTAGATATTAGAATTTTGAGATAATAGAAATATTAGATATTGATACAAGATTTATGTTTATGCAATATTAGAAATTTTAGATATTAATGCAATGTCGATACTAGAGATTTTAGATATTGATGCAATATTAGAGAGTTTAGATATTGATGCAATATCGATATTAGAAATTTTAGATGCAATATTAGAGAATTTAGATTTTGATGCAATATAGCCATTTTAGATTGTTCGTACAAAATGTCGGCATGATAATTTTCTTATTTAGGAGGGAATCGTTAATTTAGATATTGATGCAATATAAAAATTAATTTTGTTTAGCTAGTGATATTAAACGTTAGTGGTGATATAGAAATTAATTTTGTTTATGTCGTCGCAAAGAATGCTCGGATGCAAAGAAATTTAGGGTATATTATGGCGATGGTGGAATAAAAATTGGGCGTAATGGTGTTGATTTGAGCGCTTTGCGTCACAATGGCGAACACTTATGTCTCGATAGAGTTAGCATCCGTGATATAAAGCTTTGGTTGACCAAATATTTTTCCCTCGATGCAAGTGTTTACTCTACCATTCAAGTCGATTCACGCGTAGTAAGGGTGACCCGGCTCTGTGGGAGTTGAAGAAAATAGATCGGACGTACTTGTGGCAGAAATGGTTAAGGTGGTGCAAGGGATCTAGCCTTGAGTGTGTAATGCTGGTGCAGGCGTGCCCTAGAGAAGAGGTGATTATTAGCGACGTGGCGAAAGCAGCACGTCGGCTACAGCTGAACAAGTTCAGGTAGTGGTGGCGGCTGAGGTAGCAGCGAAGATGATAACAGGATGCAAAGACGCTGCGGAAGGCTCGGCAGATGAAGGGGAGGAAATCGAGCAAATTGTTGATCAATTGGAGTTGGTGGACCATATGGCGAGGCAAGATGAAGCTGAAATGTTGGAGTGTGATGATGACATCGACGAAGATGAGGAAGAGGGAGGAGATGATGAAATGCATAGTAGTACTGGGGCAACGGATGTACCCATCCTTGACGAGTGGAACAGAAAAACAAAGCTAGTATGGAAGTTTTGTGGGGGCATGAGTCGCGTTGGGAGTATGGTAGCAATGCCGCTCTACTGAATCAAGTTTTCGCAAACAATTACGAGTTGAAGTTGGCGTGAGGGGTCAGGCACTATCGCAGCAGAGAGAGTTCCGAGTTGTTTTGTCCACCCGAGATAGATACACAAAGAAGTGCGTAACCAAGGATGTGAATTCGAGTACATGCTTACAAGAAGGGCGCGAGACATTTTGGATAGCATCACGAGTAGATGGGCACACATGCAGACTAGAAAATGTTTCGGTGAAACACCGCAACTTGAATGCGGCTGTAATCGCTAAGCGTGATGTTCAATGAGATCATCGAGAAGCGGACATTGAGTGTTCTTATATTCGAAAGCAATCTTGAGAACATTTAAGTACCGGATAAGTTACTCGATGGCTCGGGCGTCGGCGGCAAAAGGCATTAGAGAAGAGGTTTGGCACATATGAGGCTTCGTATTGTAACCTACCTCGTGTGCTTGATGTCTTGAAGGAAACCAACCCGGGCACGTACACCGCTTTTGAAGAAAGTGAAGCGGATGGTAACGGGGTCTCGATATTTCGTCGAGCTTTCTTTTTTCACTGGTCCTTGCATTGCGTCATTCAGTGCATCGCCGCCCATTGTCAAGTCGCCGATGGTACATTCTTGATCGGGAAATACAAGGGCGATTCTAACGGAATTGCAATTGATGGGAACAACCACATATTTCCATTGGCCTTTGCATTTGTTGAGGGTGAGAACCGGGATAGCTGGCTGTGGTTTTTCAGACATTTGAAGTTCGGGGTAGTTCGTGATCGGCCCAACGTGTGCATCATCCATGACCACCATAAAGGTATCATTTCGGCAATTAAGACTCTCAGAGGACCTTGATGAGCCTTTTTCCATGGCGTGACATGCGTAATGTGGTGCATGAGACATTTGGGAGCAAATTTTTCAGCAGTTCAAGAGTAAGAAGTCGATGAACCTATTTAAGAGGTTATGCAAGCGTAACCGAGCACGAAGTTCAACGCGATATTGGCCGAGTTGGACAAGCACACTACCGCATGCAGATTGAAGAGTCAAGAAGCAACCAAGAACGCCGAACGATTGCCCACCCAAAAGGCTATCACCCCTGAGCGCCGATCCTCCAAATTTGAGGAGACGATCGTCAAGAAACATTAAGTGTTTCTCGACCGATAGAGGCGAGCTGCTGGAGAAGTGGGCATTGCTCCATGACACCGGAGGCGCCAAAGTTAGTATACTAAATTAACATAGCTGACGATTGAACAATTAGAGTTATCGTGGTAATCGATATGTTTGAACAGTTCGTGTCATGACAACGAATATAGCCGAGGTTTACAATTGGGTCATCGAGGCTGCGTCGCTACCACTTGTGGCCATCCCGAAGGCATGCCGCACGGCATCGTTGGGTACTTCCGGAAAAGGCATGCGAGGTCAGATCGCATGCCACGACATTGCAAACGCCAGATCTGCAGTGCGGATGATGGCCTACATGGAGGAACGCACCAAGAAAGCTCACCGCATATGGTGCGTAGCCGAGTCACCGAGTACCGCTCAAGTGACTCTCCGGTGTAAGGGGATTGGGAACCGACACGGTGTTATTACACACGAGGTTAACTTAGGCCAAGGGCCACCGGATGGTGTGAATGCACCTGCAACAAGCCAAGACTTCTTCATATTCCCTGCTCGCATGTGATCGCAGCTTGTGGGCAAATTGGGATGAACACGGCGCAATACGTGTCCACTTTCTACTTGAAGGGTCATGTTGTCAATACCTGGTCCGGTGAGTTCCGTGGTTTTCGAGCACAAGGTGATTTCACTGCCATTAACACAGATATGCGCATATGTCTACCGGATGCAAATTTGCGGAGATGTGCACCAGTAGCAGTCCGCCGTCCACAGCCTAGGCGATTCGCAATGACATGGATGAATCAAGTGGGTGGCCCTGTTAGGAGGTGTTCTCGGTCACGGTGAGTACGGGCACAAAGCAACGCAATGCCATTAGTGTTATGTATTGAATTATGTAATGTGTATTCAATTGTGTAATATGTACCATTTTATCCTATGTTAAGTATTTAGCAGTATGTTGGACCTTCCATCATGTTTATGTAGTGAATTATGTAATTTGTATTGAATTCAGAACGTATCGCTTTTATCTACGATTGTACCTTTCATCATGTTTTTCTATTGAATTGCGTATATGTTTGTCGCTTGTTTATTTACGCCCAACTCTTGATCTTTTTGAATTACATTACTAATCGTGATGCTTTTCTGCTTACTTGCAGGATGGAGCACCGAGCCCGAGTCACTCCTTGACTCTTCGTTGGACCGACGGCACTGCGGCGTTAAATCCACACCACACGGGCCTTGAGCACGTGCCTCTGCTATGATTCCGTGTGCCGAGACCTTATGGCGGCTCCACCCAATTTTCTATGCCCGGTGAGTTGCACTACATTTACAAGTTTCATTGCTCGCACAATTGCATTTCTTCTAACAATTGAATTTACATGTCGATAGGTTGGCGCGTCTTTGGTTGCTTCCCTCGCTTCGATGATCGAGGCCTCACCGAGGACGGGTGAGGCCGAGGCCGAGGATCCCGCGGAGGGCGACGACGATCCGAGCGGCCACGGCGTTTCCGCTCGGCCAAAGCTTCATCGTCTTGTCTGGTGGACCGTTGGCGCCGGAGACGCACACTTTCCACCCGCCATTCGGGAGGTGACGGTCACCCCGCAGGCGCCGCCATGCTTACAGGGTTGCCGATCGCCGGGCACCGACGGACCCTCGGTTCTCCATGGAGTGGCAGGTCGACTGCAGGAGAGGTTCACGGAGTGGCTCACATCGACCCGGCGATACCGTCGCTAGGAAGAAGCACGGGCCGTTGAGGAGGTGGTCGCCCATCCATGTGAGTGCTTGTACGTGTATATGTTATTCTAATTTTTGTAACATTATTAACATATTACTATACGTTAATTGTCACAGTGCGGACATGGCGGCGGACCCCACGCCGCACTGTGGACCGACACTTCGAGGCCTACTGCTTTGGTTGTTTGGGATGGTCATGTTCACGACCACGCGACGGAGACAAATCGACGCGACGGTGATAGCCCTCACGACGGCTATCGCGACGCCGCCGACCTGCACTGTGTCCCGCAGTGTCCCGGGTTCGGCGGTTTTGTCGGCACGCATCGCGCCCTTTGCGACGCTGCGGCGTGAAGTCGAAACAAGACCGCCAACCCGACCGATGCCTCTACTCCTCCGCCTTTGGTCGTTCGAAGCTTCCAATGGGTCGACCCTTGGTCTTCCCGAGTGTACACCGCCGAGATGTACGGGCGACGACATCGACCGCCGACCGTGGGCTCGCTGGACTCGGCGACGGGTAATTATTTTCTTGACTTGCATTTATCAATTTTATTTGCAATCGCATGTGCTTCAACATATTTTCTTCCTTTTGCAGCCCACAAGCATGGGGAGTGCAGTACGTTCGCACACCACTCCTTCATGGAGGCGTTCGACCACCGCAGACGCGAGTGGTGGTGGGACCCTTATAGCGGCGCCGTGTAGCACGACAGAGCCGGCGCAGCTGGGCTCTCGGCGCTTTGCTATAGGGACCACGGTTACTGGCTGACGACGAGGAAGATCGTCTTCGACGTCTACGTGGAGGACTACGCGCCGCACCGTGTCCTCGACGATTCGCCCTCGACAAATGTCCCTGCTCCTTGGGGGATCGTGTCACGCCGGCAAGACACACGTGAGTTAGCCGACCTAAAATATGTGAAATAGTTACGTCGATGTCTAATAATTTCGATTTTTTTTCGTGGTCGCCACCCATGGCCCTCCGAAGAGCCTGCCCACCTTGCTACAGAGGATGGAGCCGTGGCTGGCGCAGTGGGCCGGGGCGCAGCAGCACGTCGTCGATGAGGCCACACCTTACGACGACTCGTCCCACCAGCAGTACTCGCTACTGATATCGCGCCGGGACGCTGCGTCTCCTCTCATCGGTGGAGGAGGCTCCGGCGTGCCAGACGCTCCTAGCGTGGCTGACTTGTACCCAGGCCAGGAAGGAGCGGCCATGCACGGCATGGTAAGTATTAATTTTGTAAATTACATTGTGTATTCTTGACGCTATGTCCATATGCATATCACTTTCTCGTGTGCGCGGTGGACCACGCTAGGGAGCTGCACATGCACGGGTCCAGTGTCTTGTCCAGGCTACGGGACGGAGTTGCCATCTCGCTGGACAAGATGGCAGAGGCCTGGGGACGCATGGTGGCCGCCCGGGCAGATCGTGAGCTGGGTTCTTGTCGGCACGCCGACGCTACCTACCCCGCCACCTCGAGACCGCTGCTGCGTTTACACACCCCACAGCGACCCCAGCTCCTCGTTACACAGCGGAGGCGGAGTGCAGCTTCCACACTCCTTTGCCTCCGGGCCCAGGCGTGGCTGGAGGGTCCGGCTGGCAGGCACCACGCGCTCACACCATGGTCCCCACGCCAGGTAAGTCGAGCTACTTACGTTGAGTTTTTGCATCACGTAACTACAATTAAAAGGTATTATCCGAACGCCGCAGCTACGTTGAGGGTGGAGGCCCCTCGCACCACGAGTGCAGCACGCCCTCGCACCCCACGCTTCACGCAGCCGGAGTTCCAGACCTTCGCACACGCGTTCTCCTCCCCGACCGATCGGCCGGTGCAATTCTGAATTTCTTCGGACTACGGGCAAAGGTGCCATCGCAGAGCAAAGGGGCCATCGCAGCGCTTCACCTCGCCTCTTGACGATGCACCGGCCTCAGCACGTAGGCCGAAGAGGGTCGTCGTAGGAGGGGTGGGGCCGACTAGGGACTCGTTGATAGGCTGCAGTCCTACTTTTGTTCTTACTTTGTACTATTCTACATTGTTTAGAGTGTTGTTCTCGCTTTGTTACTTTGTTCGTCATCGCTTACAATGTTAATAGTGATGTTCACTTTTTTTTTACCTTTCCGATATCAATGCGACATGACAACGCGAACGTTGCAGCTTTCTCGGACCGATTCGACAACACGCTGCATCCCACTTTTTCAGATCGATTCGACAACACGCTCCACAGAACGCTGCGGCGCTCGTCGCTCGCCTGCTGAGGCCCGCCACGCCCCTGTAAAGGGGAGACGCACCGCCGAGGTGGATCGGGCGGGGGCCTAGGGGCGCCCTCGTCTCGAGGGGGACGTGTTTATAAGAGGACTCTCCGAGAGGAGAGCCGAAGCACCTCGCTTTCTGCTGAACATTCTTCCCCAAACCCCGCAATCGCTCCACATATCCTCGCTTTCATCCTGCTCCTTGCCCCCAAAGACTATGTCTCAAACGGCGAGCTCAGAATCGGAGGGCTCGTGCACTTGCCAATGCAAGACAGTCGAATGTCCCAACCGCCACGCAAGCTAATGTGTTGTACGCTAACACTCGCGAAAATAATGGGCGAGTGTTCTACAAGTGCCCTTTTTTCTCTGTAAGTGAAAAGCTAGTTTGATTCTTTCTTGTGCACACTATTTGTTCTATTCGAGTTGTGTAGTTGTTCTGCGATATCTCATTTCTTACCACGACCGAATGCTTATTTACGCCATCACGTAGATCTGCAGGTGCCAATATTTCCAAAGGGCGGACACCATGGACACCTCGATGGAGCGCCCTACAACCATTGTACCACAAAGGATGCAAACCTTCTATGGAGGAGAGGATGGACCCTATGCTTGAGCAGAGGTCAAACATGCTGATGTTCAAGATGGAGCGCATTTTAGATCATATGAAATGGTTAGAGAAGATTGTATATGTGGCTATCGTTCTTGTATTGTACTCTATTCTTGCGAAGTAGTTAATTTCGTGCAAAGGGGGCAGAGTTGGTCACGCATGTCTTTCGAAGTGGTTTCCAGATATCATATCTTCATGTATCTGTATGTTACATGTTAAGCAGGCTTTAATTATAATATTTTCGTGTGATATGGCTGTCCAAACTGGGTTCCAAAGCTAGTCACACCAACATCTGTATTTACACGAGTAATTCTAAAGGCCGCTGAATAGGGTTAGTTAGTTCAGTTTTCTGCGCTACTAGTTCACGAAGCTCGGTCGGGCAGAGACGACAACACGCTGCACCACGCTGCTCGGGCAGAGACGACAACACGCTGCACCCCGCTTTTCAGACTGAAACGACAACACGCTGCACCCCGCTTTTCAGACTGAAACGACAACACTCTGGACCACGCTGCTCTGGCTGAGACGACAACACGTTGCACCCCGCCAGATCGAACGACAACACGCCGCACCACGCCGCCGGCCGAGACGACAACACGCCGCACCCCGCCAGATCGAGACGACAACACGCCGCACCCCGCCAGATCAAACGACAACACTGGACCACGCCGCTCTGGTGAGAGACGACAACACGTTGCACCTCGCTTTCAGATCGAACGACAACACGCTGCACCACGCCGCCGGCAGAGACGACAACACGCCGCACCCCGCCAGACCGAGAGGACAACACGCCGCACCCCGCCAGACCGAGACGACAACACGCCGCACCGGCTTTTGGTGATCGAACGACAACACGCGGCTTTGATGATGGGTGACACGCCGTCTCGAGTAACCCTCACCACCACTATAAAACATGGCCGAAGGGTAGACATCCAACACGACCAAACCAAAGAATCAACGCCACCGAATCTACACAAATTAGGACACAATGTCGTTTCACTGTCGCCTTCTTCGACAAGCGAAGTCCTCCCGCCCAATATTCGGATGACAAGGCGCCGACGCCTGCTTCTGCCGAGTTGCCCCGACCCAAATGCGATCGCAACCTCACCGCGAAGATGGAGCAATCTACCCGTGGAGCGACGGCCGCCACACACTCTTCTTGTGTTCGCACCTACAAGGTAAACCTCCGTGTCCACACAATGCGGTAACACTACTATCTCATGCTTCATTCTTTCTTTTCTCGTGACAAGGACCGGTGTTGCTTCTTCCAATGGATCGACGGGCCGAACGACGCGATCACTTAATTTCTACAACCGCCACGACGCCAAACCCGCTTCGCCGAGAACTTCACCCGGGAGAGGCCGCCAGATATGTACCTTTTCTATATCGACTCGAGCTTAGGGCGGTGTGCGAGGGCCAACCAATCGGTGAGTTTCATGCGTTATACTCATGTTAGTCTCACAAAGTAGTAGTGCTAAACTAGTTCATCGCACACGAGTTCGAAGGACACTTTCAACATCAACAAGTCAAAGGAGGAACCTCCTCCGTACCACCAAAGCCCCGAGGTTTGCGAACATGGCCTCGGAGGCGTGGTTGATACCGCCACGGTGATCTAGCGGACCGGACATTCTACCGGCCCCTTGCCCGAGGATGAATGGTGCGGCTATTTCAACCGGTGGACCCGAGACGCACCACCCACATCTCAGTAACTCGCATGGGATAACCGGGGAGCAACCCTCTCCGTGGTGCCACTACCGCCCAGAAAAGCCAGACCCCGAGTACGCCTACGGTGTTATGCAACCACCAAAGCGGGCATACTGCATTGATCGCAGGCACGCCCGGTTGTCCAAGCATAAGCCCAACACACACCTCCTCGCACCATATAGTGGAGTGCGAGCCGAAGCAGAGCAGGCGCCCGCATGTCTCCGGCTAACGCCAACACAAAGAGAGCGCAAGAGGGTTCGCCCTCTCAAGAAGAAGGGACAAGGGGAAGCAACCGCCGAGGTCCGCACCACGCAACAAATCCTCGACGTTATGCGGACCATCCGGGAACCCGTGGTATTAACATAGGGGACGCGGAATCGGGATGACATGCCCATATGGGAGGGCGTAATCCACATAAAGAACAACCAAAATTTAAGTCTTATACACCCGAGACGCACGCATAGGCCACCCAATCGGGCGACAATATTGGAGCATCGCGGAACCCCATGGAGTTCTTTCATAGTAGGGATCGAGCGGTGTCCGAGGACAAATCGCAAAATTAGAACGGTCGTAATATGCGTAAAATGTATGACATCATTCTCGCTGTACCACGATAGGCGGAACGATCATTTGTTCCACCATGACGCAATGTGCTTTCAAGTAGTTAGTTCGTCAAGCAATTTCGCCATCATTGTAATGCCCTTCTAATATAATCTAATCTATTGCTTATTTTCTCATCGTAACTTTCGATTGTATGTGCCCTTATATATGTTCAACAAATAATTTAAGTGTTCATAACATGAGTTGTTGTCGACCATAAAATTTTGAAAATTCTCGCTCTGTGATGTTCATAACAATAAAAATGAAATTTTCAAATGTTCATAACAATCAAATTTTATTGTTTGAATTTAAAATATTGTTCAGATCTTCAAATTATTTGAAATTTTTATGGTAATATCACTGATTTACCAGAACCTCCATAAAAATTTCAAAATTTTCCGACGCCGTGGTTGTCCAATTTAATTTTTATACGTGTCACGATTCTACCCATGAGTGCCTTTTCCGATTTTCGCAACAAATGGCAGGCCAACGCCGGCTATCTCGCCCATACGTAAGTGGTAGCCCGCATTGCGAGGGCCGCCTTGAATTTTTTTCGTAATTTTGGACCGTGGTTCGGCCTGTCCATGGCAACGAAAACCCTTTAGTGCCCACGATTTCCGTGGTTTCAGAGTAAGTGCTTTTTCCGACTTTCGCAACAAAATGCCGGAGGAACGCCTTGCTATCTCGCCCATACGTAAGTGGTAGCCCAATTGATCGTGAGGCCGGCCTTCATTTATTCCGTCTTTTTTAGACCGTGTTCCGCCTATCTCATGGGCTATGAAAATACGAAAGTGAGATGCGATCACTAATCTAACTAAAATAATTCTTCCCGCCTATTACATGACAAGAGTTTTTTAGTTTTTTCCTGCTTAATATAACAATTATTGCATAAACAGTTCACAACAAAATTTACTCAAAATTAAAAATGTACGATATTATCGCCAAACAGCTTGAACGATTACTAGTAGTCGCCACACGGCTCGGCGACTACTAGTGGTCGCCAACCGCTTGGCGACTACTAAGTAGTCGCCGAATGTGGCTACCACTACTGACTGGCGATAACCGGTCATCACCGGCCGTCACCGGGCCGACACGCGGGATTACGGTATAGTCGCCAAACCGTGTGGCGACTACCCTATTATCGCCAAACGGTTTGGCGACCGGATATTATTTCTGCAATTTTTAAAATACGTGTATTAATGTCGCAATTTCGAATTAAAATAATATTATTAAAAAAAAAATTCACGGATCTACCGTAGGGGCAAGAAGGGGCTAGGCACTGGCTTCTCTCTTATTCTTGATATCCTTGTACTATCTTTGATATTATATTATGTATATTACTAATATAATTAATTTATTCTTAATTTTGCTACAAGTACATATTTTCGATCTTTTGGAATGCACCATCTATTATTAAAATATTATCTTTAATTGTTTGCTATTTTAACTTTGTTGCTACATCGATTTATATATCAATTTGGATTCAACATCATATTAAATGTGTTTTTGTTACACTTGTTTTAATAATAGCTTCGCACTAGCACCTTTTCTGTTTTTATTATGCATACGGTGCTGAACGGTGGTGCCAATAATTGAAGAAATTAGGGGGCAAGGAGGTGGCAGCTAGGAGTGTGATGGGTATAGAAAACCGTAGAACGGAACTATCCACGCACGGGGAGCAGTTCGACCGTCCAACCACGGCTGGACGGTGCATCGCTACGCTGTTTGAGTCAGGCATGAACATTCCTGTGTAGTAGCGGCAACTTCCTTCGTGCAATGTAAAATTCAGAGTAGTTAATCTCGCAAGTTATTTCAGGGAGGCGGCTAGAAGTAGAATTTAGTCGCAGTGAGAAACGGAGATGGCCCCGTACTATGCCTCCTCCATTGCGGCGTCTACCGTCTACATTAGAATGTGGCTGGACTAATTTGACCAGGAAGCAAACGGAGCGTGGCGCCGTGGCCTAAGCCTGCGTCGTGCCAAGTTGGCAACCATTCTGTAGCGCTTTTCAAGACGCGTCACGATCTGGCCCCATTTTTGCGTGGATCTGGCTCCACCGGTCGGATCCGGACGGAGCTATCTAGACGAGACGAGCGGAGCATCATCATCATGTTTGTCTCTTTTGCCTTTTTAGGTACACGATCGAAACGCGCGTGTTATTACTGTCTTTTGCCACGTCTTAAATTTTTGTTTAAATTTTTACAGAGGATGGGCCAATTAGTTACTATCTTTATTTCTCTACTAATATAAATTTACAGTTGATGACAACGGTTCGTTTTTCTTAGCCTCCCTCCCGGCTATATCTCCAATAATAGCCGATCATTATAGCTAATTATTCTTTCCTGATTTACAACCAGTCATATCTCTCTAAATATGACTGATTATTATAGCAAAATCTCTAATTATTGCTGCTAATTAATAGCTGACCAATCATTCCTTTTGTACTTTATATATACTGTACAGTTTTCACAGAATCAAACAAGAGAATTCATTCAAGATCTTCCATATCGTACCGCCGCGGTGAATAAACGCGGAGGTGCAAAGGCTAGGTGGCGGCAGTGGCCCCTTTTTCCGAGGCGATTGACCACGCGGTCATGGAGTGCGCGACGAAGTGGGTGGTGAGGAAGGCGGACTCCACAGCTCGCCATGGCGTGCTCAGCAAAAGGAAGGACGCTTGCCGAGGAGCAGGCGGACGCCCGAAAGCGACTACGTGCGACCAAAGGGTCCGAATGGCGGTGGCTTTCAGTAGCGATGCCTCGTGCTCGGGAAACCCGTGTCGCTCCAAATAAGGCGGTGGATGACAAGAACGAGCGAGGCGATGAGGAGGACGATGTCGACGGCGCCAAAGAGCGCACGCTGCGGGTATGGCTAGAGGAAGAAGAACGCGAACTGGTAATATAAATTGCAAAAAGGGATAAAAATGATTAATTGATTTTTTGAGATTGGTAATATATATCGCTATGTACAATATATTTGATTTTAATTCATACCGGAGAAGAAACTATAAAAACTTTTGTAATCGGGAGAAATAGATGTTTGATCTTGTAGCACAATTTTCTTTTATTGCTTGACATTTATGTTTCGTTACCAATTTTATTTTTCGTAGTAATGCACGGACATTGATCTAGTATTATTTTAAGGTAGTGGCGATGGTTCATTTACCTTTCTTCTCCACCCCCTATTGTAAGAATTATGTGTTGACTTTTGGACCTTCCTACAAAATTTCTAACAATGAAACAGAAATAACTATCGGTCAACAAATAAATGGAATCAAGTGTCGTGACGCGATAGCATTAAGAAAAAAAAAGTAAGGAAAGAAAAAATAATGTCACATGTCACAAAAGATTTGATAAAGACGTCCTCAAAATATATATGGAAGATGTGAGTTGAGAATTCCCTTTGACAAATGCCACAAATTTGTGATGTACTACGGTCATCTTTGCGGAATTTGATTGTAGCTGGACCAAGTAAAATATAAGAAAGAAATAAAGAGGGAATGCTAATAAGTGGCAAGCTTACGTTATGGCCCGATCCTGCTTCGTGCCAGGGTTGCATCGTATAGTGCTTTTATATCGCACCGTGATCTGGCCCACCAATAATGTGAAAAAATTAGTCCAGTGACATTCAATTCGTTGGTTTTAGTTATGTGGCTATGACATGTGGATCCATCTGAATGTATGACAGTGGGCCAAGGTGTCATAAAGTGAATCACGAATTTTAAAGAGGGTCGTTGGCGCCAATCTCCCCTAACAATGTCGGGGTGGTAGGGCATGTACAATGCTATATACAGTTACTGTCTATAGTTAATTGTTATGTCACCTATAGACAACCTTATACAATGGTACAGACAATCACTTTTTGAGTTCCCGTGCTACAGTCGACTGCAAATGTATAGACAATTTCTTTCTCTTTTCTCTTTCTCTTTCATCCACATCAACAAATAGGTAACATGACAACTCTTATAGACAGCTGATGTCAACCCATTGTACATGCTCGTATAGTGAGGCAGAAGCGCGGGACCGTCGGTCAGGTCCGGAAGGGACCAGACGAGCGGAGAATCGTTGTCATGTTTGATTTGCCTTTTTCGGTACTTCATTTACAGCCGTTGGATTCTAGATTGTTTCAGAAAAAAAAATACCACTGCTTTTCTAATGTGATTTGGTATCGTACTTCAACGATCTGAAATGGCTATACTGGCCCGGATCGACCAGGAGCACGGCCTGATCTCCCAGCATTTGGGTCTATTTTTTGGTTTTTAGAGCTGAAAATCGATTATATCTTTTCTAAGAGACTGTTTGATAAATAGCTAATTTTTCTTAACAATAAACTGTAAAACCAAATATAATCTAACTTTTAGCTTTTGTTTGTCATATATGACTTCTAAATTATATTAAAAACTAGATCAATGCCCGTGCGTTGCTACGAAAAACAAAATTGCTAACGAAACATAAAGGTCAAGCAATAAAAAAATTGTGCTAAAGGATCAAACATTTATTTCTCCCGATTACAAAAGTTTCTATGGTTTCTCTCGATTAGAACATACGTAGAGATGATATTCTTAGTATACATTCCAAAAGATCTTAAAATAAACAGTTTTTTTTAGATAAAGGATTAAAATCCGATCTCTACAATTGCACACAGCCGAGTTCTTACAAATATCACATCCGCATAACATTATTGAATGATAGAGACAAACATAGTGTAAAATTAAAAGCAAATTCTATAATTTTCTCCATCCATTCTTGGAAAAAATGTCCAACGCCACAACCTCCAATGCATTGTAAACCAGTCGAATGGTCTCCCTGTTGTTCTCAGATTGCAATAGAACCCAAAACCGCATCCAGCATGTTCCCCTGAACGTAGCCTTTATTACTACCAGCCTAGATCGCAGAGCACTCCCCCTTTTCATTGGATTGCTTAGCGATAACATTATAACACGACTTGGATATCATTTCGATTAAAACCTTGTCTATGATATGAGTACTTCTTTGTAGACAATGTTTTTTATGAGGTTTCCGTGAGTTTTATTAGATTTTCGACCCTTATCCTTCTCCTTATTTGCGGCGGCAAGTATCTTGATATTGCTTCTAACGGTGGCTCTAGATAGCGCAACATACAATTGCCTATGAGAGAAAACCGTTCAGAGGTAGACACCGCATTCGAATGGTCTGCCTTTGCGCTTTGTTGATTGTCATTATGGTTCGAGCTGACAGGAACCGCTTCTCTTGAATCTAAATGGGAACATCTCGTCATCAGAGGGACATAGAGGTATTAGATGGCGAGAGGAACAAATGTATTTATATTTCGTTACCTGTTTTACTCGTCTAATGAGATGTGTAGCAATATCCTTAAAAAAGGTATCTGGTCTTCAATGGGAAAATTATAATGAGGTCTCTTGCCGTTTCAGATTAGAAGAAATACACATCACATTCCAGTCACGTAGGGGTTACTTTCCATGCTATTCTGTTGTTTCTTGGGTTCCGATTTCTAGCATTTGTAGGTTTGAGTGATAATGTTTTTGATTAGCTGTGTTACTACTTGTAATCATCAGATGATATCTAAGCCTTTTTATTTTGTATTCATAGATAACCATATTGGTTGCTGCCGAGAGAGCACACAAGCTACCCGCTATAAATAGCAGCACTGACTTGAAGACAGCTCTACAGAAACTTGCTGCCATACCATCAAGCAAAATACTGGTATTCCCTCTTGTTTCTTTTCTGTCTTTTTTTGGATAGTTTTCTGTCTTATTCTACTGTAAAGCTTGAAGTTAAATCCTAGTCTTAAATCATGACTGATCAGTTGCATTGGCGTAAAATATTGTAAGCCAGGAGCAACCTATAGTTACACTCACCAAAATCAACAGTTTTTTAAAGCAGGACCGGTTCCAAAATTTCATTCAACTTAGTCCATTAGTCTCAAATAAGGCTAGCAGATGAGCAGATCTCAACTTAGCAAATGAAAATTGCAGCAAATCATTATCTTATTGTTGTGGAGTTTTAATTAGCGACATCTTGTTATATTATTTTTCAAAAGAATCAGTGATGTTTGACATTTTCTTGGCCTTCTTTATAGGCAATCGAGGTCCTATGGACTCCACAAAATGAGAACGACACATAACAAAAAAAAGGGAAAACAATCATTTTCACTATGCAATTGAAATTGTTGGACCAACAAAATAGAACAAGAGAACAATACTGGTCTTCAATGTGAAAACTTTATCCTGCTACATGGCTATCTAACTAATAAATTTAAGAAATCATAATGAGGTATTCGGTTACATGCCCCTAGCAACAATAACCAATTAAAAGAAAAGAAACCACACCTTGAATATGTAAAGGATAACCCAACATATAGGCTGAAATGGTAACACAAATATAAAAATGGTTAACTACTAAAAAAATGTTACAGACCTGGTTCTTGAATAACAGCCCCAGCAGCGGATATGTTGACGATGAGTTGAACTTGTTAGCTATGTAAAGTGCACAGCAGGCATGGAATGCGTTGTTGTGGTATCTGCAGTTTTGTAGTACAGTAGACATGTTAGAAGTGAATAACAAGTGTAATTCATTATTACCGATAGAAGAATGGCTCTGTTTGGTCCGAATTCTAGCCTACAACAATTGCTCGCCTTTTTCTTAAATCGCTCGCCTAAATCAAGGCAACAGCTGAAAAATGAAAAGGTCCATCAGAGAATGATCTGATAGAACCTCTGAACCCCAAATAACCTACGATTGTTTAAATACAATCTACACCATTCAAAAGACAGACACTCAGGTAGGATATTTAGTGATGATTCTAGTATTTTAGCCTCACTTTGCACCACAAGCACCTAGTAAATCATATGGCACAAGCACCTAGTAGGGTATCTATGCGTTGTAACAGAATATCAAAAGAGGAGAGTAATACATATGATCAAATGTGATCTAAATCGTACTATCAACATTAAAATTCTCTTAAACACGTACCAAGTAAAACATATATGTACATAGTTAGTGTATGCATGAAGAAATGTAGTAGGATTTGTTGGAAAAGATGCGAGTATAAGAGCAAGTTTTTATTTATTATTCCATATAACAATATGAGTACATATACATGATTCAAAAATGGCCATAATGACATAATTGAGAAGATGAAATAAATTATGTATATGTACTCATATTGTTATATGGAATAATAAATAAAAACTTGCTCTTATACTCGCATCTTTTCCAACAATCCAAATCCGATCTTTAGTCTTGATATTGTTCATAGGAGATGGCTTCTTGATTTTCTTCATATTCTTGCTTTGGGTCTTGTGCTCAACAAGATTAGCTCGAGCGAAGTCTTCATCTCTCCATAGCTATTTTTGACTTCTCCTCGACATTAATAGCGGCGCCGGTTCACCAACTCATTAGCCGCTTCTTCAGATGTCGACGGCAAAGGACAAAGTCACGCCAGAAGAAGGCAACTTAGCTAGGATCACATTCACCGAAATCCTCTCAGAACACACTCATCTTCGACCTAGGTCACGACGAGGAGTTGCGCTCATGGATTTGCTCCATGATGGATCCGCCTTCAACCATTTGGTAATCTGTATTTGGCAAGAATGAAGGACTCATTTCGTTGTCGCCTCTCGGCATATTTCTCATTAAGCTCTATCCAAATCTTGCGTGCCTCCGTGAAGTTCACATATACGCCAAACAAATTTATTTGATAGGATGGTTAAGATGCGGCTAACGCCGAGGTGTTAGCCTTCTCCCAATCGCCCTTTCACCGCCATGCGATCAATTTCGCCTCGTCGGTCACATCATCCCCTGGAAGGGGTGGCATCTCTTCGCTAAAGGCCCAGAATAGTCCGAGCTCAATTAGCCAGAGCTTCGCCCTAGCCTGCCAGCGTTTGAAGCCGGCCCCATCAAAAACTTCCGGCTTAATTGCGTCTGAGGACACAGAAGCCATTGAAATACCAATCGGATTTCTGGATTGTCGGAAAAGATGCGAGTATAAGAGCAAGTTTTTATTTATTATTCCATATAACAATATGAGTACATATACATGATTCAAAAATGGCCATACTGACATAATTGAGAAGATGAAATAAATTATGTAGACTATGGCATTCATGAGAAGAATCATGTCTACTATGGCAGTTTGGAGATATTTGTGAATAATTGCTCTCAGATTTTGGGTATATTTGAAGGTTATAAACCTTCAACTACAATCACAAATCGGCAAAACAATCAATCTAGTAAATAAGGCCTCAAATCCTGTCGGGACCCGGATATGCAAATCCGAAACCCTCTGTGTATACCGCACTAGTCCAGGATCACGCTAGTGCACACAGTGGAAACATAGATGACATATCATTCCATACATCGAAATAACTAAGAAGAAACAAATTATTATTGAATAAAGCAAACGACCTTATGGTCAAGGTTCATACACCAATGCCTCTTGGCTTAAGAAACAAATAAATTGTTTGCAGCGGAAATAAAATAACTTGGGCCATTCGACATGCCACAGGCAATCGTCTGGGGAAACGCCTTCCTAGTCGATGTAGTCTTCATAGTACTCCTCCTCATCAAAGTCTTCACCACAAATGTCTTCATCTGCTTATGGAATAAGCAAACACGATCACTGCACTCCGAGGTCGCCACGGTGTGTCGGCGGGGTCTCGGGCGGCAGAGCTAGGGCAAAATCGTCGTGGGAGGCGAACCTCGGGCTAGGGTCGTGGCGGCTTTAAAGTCTTGGGAGGCGTGGCGGAGGCAGGAAAGCGGCGTCTTGCCGAGATTCAATCCGCAGGCGATGATCCAGCGGCCGAGATTAGCTCGTGGGTGGCGATGGTACATTGGATTGAGATCAACGATCGGAACTAGGGTTTTCGGTGGGTTGAATAAAAAGCGGTGGTGGTAGTATGCAACATACTGCAAGTCTCTAAACTTAATGCAAGTAACTAAATGCATGGCTTAAACAAAGGAAGGCATAATATGGTTCATTTATGTAAAGCAATAACTTGAATTGAAATACAAGAAATAGATTGAAGGCAGACATTAAAACAATAATAAATAACGTAAATCAATGGTAGACAACATGAACAGTAATGACGAGGCATCACCCTACATCATTCAAACAAGTATCAACCACACAATTCAACGATATAAGCTTGAGACAACAAAACAACGTGAATTCCCGTTCACATTCAACAATTCCCCATTTCAAGAAATTACTCTATACCGTGTGAAATTCGGGCTTGTCCATGACAGCGGACACGGCTATTCGAATAGTTTACACTCTGCGAGAGGTTATGCGGCTTTACCCACAAGACATGATATTCTCCTTGCGCTGGCCATTAGCACACTTCCTTTGTGCGGCGGAGAAAATCATGACAAAGCCTTTACAATGCATGTTTAAACTGATGCCGCCCTCTAAGGTTTAGCCCATCGGGGCCCCTCTTGAGCCATGTGAATCTACAGTACAACGGAACCCACACCAACATTTGGCGATACTCAAGACTAAACATTGCAAATTAATCGGCTAGGTCTGTCCCATACCGGACTTATGGTTGCAGTTAGGCCAGTTCAATGGCACAAGATTAAGTCCTTAAATTATCTCAAGCAAGACAACCACATCCCAATGTGTTGGATAGCACCCCTTCTTGCCCGATCACTTGCTCAAGGAAAACATTTTGTTCAACCAAGACCATTAACATCCCTTGCCATGGTACAACAAGTTTTACAACAATGACCATGACCACAATTCCATATCTCATTAAGTCAAGATTAACATTAATTCTATGTGATATGAATCCCTCGGACAACTAAGCATGGCTAAGCATAGCTATGATAACCCAATGTTGGTATTATGATTATGTCCAACTAGTAAACAACCCAACCTAGGGTGACAATGGACACATGACATCTCAATTAATCAAGGTGGCATAATGAAAATTTGGCATATAGCTATTCGATAAATAGTTCTTGTATCACATAGCATGCATTTGTATGAAACAAAATAGTTTTGCAAACATGGGTTCAATATGATCAAGGACTCGACTTGCCTTCACCCTCTTCAGCTGCTGCTACCTCATGGATGCTCCTCTCGCTCCAGGGTGAGTCGTCTACCTTGAAACCGCCGTCGAGGCAAAAATAAATAAAACCAGAAATAAACAAAATTCAAAAATTCATAAAAATGACACCAACAGATAGATCTTGATTTTAGATGAATTTAGAAATTTGAATCGTTGAATCGGAGTTGAGCGGAGAAAGCAGGCCTTAGAAGTTTCGGGAGAAAATCGGAAAAATATTAAAAGTAACGTGTCGGGCTCGGATTGGTTGATTTTCGCATTTCGGAAATAATGGGAAATACCAAAAATGAATCTTGCTGACAGGGGACGAGTCATTGACTCGGCTCACGTGAACCGGTGCGAGTTTCACGGATGGCGTGGACGTGACTAAATGCCTGCGTGGGCGGCGTGGCGCTATCCTGGCGTGTGACCTGCCGGACTTTCCGTTGAGAATTAAGTATGACGTGGAATCTTTCCTGATGAGTCGGTGGCGTAGCCTTGGCGTTGTGGCGGTGACCGGAAACCGCATAAGGTAACCAGCCGGTTGGCTCGGGAGGAGCTTGTGGAATCCGCAGTCTGGCCGAAGATCGGCGGTCAGATTCGCGGTCGGGCGGTGGAGGGATTGGCGAGGAGAGAGTCGTGGCGGGCTGCGGCTCGAAGCAGCGCCGGACTTAGGAAAGCGGCAAAGCAGCGATGGAGCAGACGGATCGGATGAAAGTTAGTGATTCGGGTAGAGTTGTGAAGTGAACTCAGGGACCAAAAATCTGGCGGAGGCTCACCGGAGAAAAGGCCCAAGGAATGGCTGGGCAGTCCTGCACTCGTGAGTCGCCAGTGTGTGTGAGGTCTCGGGCCAGCAGACTAAGGCAAAATCGCGTGAGGAGAAGCGAACCTCGGGCTAGGGTCGTGGCGGCTTTTAAAGTCTTGAGGCGTGGCAGCGGAGGCAGGAAGGCGGCGTCTTGGCTGAGATTCTCGGCTAGGGTTTCTGTTGGCGCTCGTGGTTATGTCAGACCATCCGCAGGCGATGATCAGCGGCGGCGAGATTATCGTGGGTGGCGATGGGCTGTTGGATTGAGATCAGCGATTGAAGTAGGGTTTCGGTGGGTTGAAATTTGAAGCGAGGTGGGCTGCAGAATAGGAATTGGGCTGGCGAGAAATAGGAAGCAGGCGGGACAAATTCGGCCGAAAATTTCAAAATAAAAACGATTTTCCAATTTAATAATTACGAGAAATTCATATAAATCCAAATAAATACCAAATAAATTCAGAAAAATCTCCAAAAATCTGAAAAAATTCCTTGAAGCACAAGGAACCCAATAAAAACTGGAAACCTTTAATTTGCGCATAGATTAATCAAATTAAATCTTTTCATTATTGGAAAATTCATATTAAGCAATTAATTCCAAGAAAATGCAAATGGTTTTTTTTATTTTAAACATACCAAAACTCAAATTTTGGGATGTTACAAACCTCCCCTTAAACGGAATCTCGACCCGAGCCGAGATGGAACTAGAGAATAGGTGGGGAAACTGGGACTTGAGATCCTCTTCTCGCTCCCATGTGGCTTCCTCTTAGAATGATTGCTCCTTTGGACTTTGCAAAAGCGGATGATCTTGCTTCTCGTGATCGCTCTGCAACATCTAAAATCTTCCTTTGGTTGCTCCTTGTAGGTGAGATCCTCTTGCAAATCGATAGCTTCCATGGCATCTGCTCTTCTGGCACTTTCATGAGCACTTCTTCAATTGAGACACATGGAACACATCATGGATTCCGTGAAGGGTGAGGCAACTCAAGCTTGTAAGCAACTTCTCCTCTTCGTTCCAAGACTTTGAGCGGTCCAACATATCTAGGGGCAAGTTTCCTTTTACTTGAAATCTCTTAACTCCTTTTAGAGGTGTGACTCTGAGATACACATAATCATTGGGCTCGAAACTCAAATCTCGGCGGCGATTATCGCATAACTCTTACATGCTACTTTGAGCTATCTTCAACTTGTCTCGTATTAACACACGCTCTTGACTTCTTGCGATATGGCAGGACCAAATAACTTATCTTTCTCGAGTCTCTTTCCAATTAAGAGGGTTACGCACTTTCTTCCATATAAGGCTTCAAAGGAGACATTTGCGGTGGCTTGATAACTATTATATAAGAAAACTACGCATAGGGCAAACACTTGTCCCTTAGCACCATAGGTTAGAGCACGGGCTCTTAACATGTCTTCAAGAATCTGGTTCACTGCTCGTTTGTCCATCGGTCTGAGGGTGATAAGCGATCTAAACTGAGATGAGTTCCCATAGCTTCATGCAAACTCTGCCAAAAGCGAGAGGTAAAGCCGGGTTCCTCTATCGGAACAATCTTCTTAGGCACTCCATGAAATGACAATCCTTGACATATATAATTCGGCCAATTTATCTCCGGTGTAGGTAGTCTTAAGCTGGAATGAAGTGAGCTACCTTAGTCAATCGATCCACTATCACCCGGATCGAATCATAACACCTTGGGTCTTAGGAGTCGGTAATAAAATCCATACCAATCTCTTCCCACTTCCCTCTGGAATCTTCAATGGTTGAAGCAATCCTGCTGGTCTCGATGCTCGGCTTTGACCTTTTAGAGACATCACAAAAGGGCAACATACTCTGCAATTTCACGCTTCATGCTAGGCCACCAATACCTTTCCTTGAGATCTTGATACATCTTGGTACTTCGGGTGAATGGAGTATAATGTCTCATGCGCTTCTTTGAGTAACACTCCTTGAGCTCTTTACGTCAGGTACACAAATCGATTCTCATACCACAGATACCCTTTTCATCTTGATGAATCCTAGGGCTTTTCTTTTTTCATATTACTCTTGATCTCCTTGGTATCGGCATCATCAACTTGGGCTTCCGGATCTGATCTTCCAATGTTGGGCGCACTTCTAAAGTTGCTAAATAACCTTCTTGCACCACTTCTAGGTGAGCTTAGCAGAAATTCCTCATAGAGTCTTGGTGACTTTCCTTAATCATCAAGGTATTGCAGTAACTCTTTCTACTTAAAGCATCGGCTACGACATTGGCTTTGCCTGGATGATAATGAATTCCAATGTCATAGTCCTTGATTAACTCTAACCATCTTCTTTGCCTCATATTGAGTTCGGCTTGGGTAAAAATGTACTTGAGCTCTTATGATCGGTGTACACCTCACAGCGATTACCGGAATGAGAAATGGCGCCAAATCTTTAAAGCATGCACTCTTGACTAATTCCAAATCATGGGTCGGATAGTTGACTTCATGTGGCCTTAATTAGCTTGCAAGCATATGCCACAACCTTCTTATCTTGCATTAGCACACTAGCAAGGTCCTTGACGGGATGCATCACAAAATATCTCAAAATCCTTTACGATGTCGCGGCAAAACAACCTTTAGGCGGTTGTCAAACACTTCTTTAGCTCTTGAAAACTCGCTCGCTCTCGATGTCCAAGCAAATTTCTTCTCCTTTTTCAAAAGTTGGGTGGCGGTCTAGCTTTTCTAGAAAAACCTTCTATAAAGCGGCGATAATATCCGCCATTCCAGAAACTTCTAACTTGGGTTACCGTCTTGGCGACTCCCAATTGAGCACATCTCTCACTTTACCGAGGTCAACGGCTTTGGTTGATATAACATGACCTAGAATGCAACTTCCTTCATCAAAACTCACATTTGCTAAACTTAGCATAGAGTTGATGTTCTCTTAGCTTTGTCAATACTTTCATAAGTGATCCTCATGTTCTTCCTCACTCTTGGAATAGACCAGAATGTCATCGATAAAGACAACGACAAACTTGTCTAAATATTCCATGAATACTTTATTCATCGAGGTCATGAAATAGGCGGGGCATTGGTCAAACCAAAAGACATCACGGTATACTCATCTTTGTCCATCTCCAGTCAAAAAAATTGTTTTTGGGTATATCCTCTTCTGAATCTTCAATTGATGGTAACGACCTCAAGTCAATCTTGAGAATACTCCTGCTCCTTGAAGCTGGTCAAACAAATCATCAATCCTTGGCGGAGGTACTTATTCTTAATGGTGACCTCATTTAGAGCACGATAATCTACACACATCCTCTGAGTTCCATCCTTCTTTTCAACTAAAAGCGGGGCTCCCCATGGCGAAAGAACTTGGTCTAACAAAACCACGATCTTGCAACTCTTTGATCTGTTTCTTTACTTGACTAACTCATTAGCAGGGCATCTGTCTGGTCTCTTGGAAATGGGTGGCGTTCGAGAACTAGCTCAATCAAGAACTCTATATCTCTATCGGTGGCATTCCGGACAACTCATCTGAAAACACATCGGGAAAATCTCTGCAATTGGCACATCTTCCAAATTTATTCCTTTGGCACTACAAACTTTTATTCCTTGATCGATCTCACGGCTGACTTGAAACTTTAGCTTTGTTCCATCTGGGTGTTTAATGTGATCTCTCTATTTCCACAATCCAAAGCGCTTGGTTCTTGGAGAGCCAATCCATTCCTAGGATTACATCTAGGGACTTGGTGTCTAGGACAATGAGGTTGGCTAGAAATTCTACCCCTCAGATTAATATCTTAACCGGGGCGGCCCTGGTTCATACTCAAATCAAAATGGGTGTTGATGGTTTGGGGGTCATCAAAGAAGCGATCTTGTAGTTCTTCCATCATTCTCTGGCGATTGCCTTTAAATGGAGCGACATAAGAACTTTCTCATGATCGTACTTCTTCGAGCAATGGCGACTTGAATTTCTTTGGTTCAACAAATTAGCGGAAACAAGCTATGATCTGATTCTGGCGATTCATCATATTATTCATGTTACGTGTCATGGCATTCATAATTGGTGAGTCATAGCAAGAAATATTCCCAAATTCTGATCGACCTTTGCGGGTGGGGGTGGTGGGTTGCTTGGCATTAGCATCCTTGGATATGGTGGCGCTCGAGCGAATGTCAACCATTTGCGGACGTAGCACAAGGGTTTGATAGGTAAGAGAGAAAAGCGGTGAATAAGTGGTAAGGTCATCTAGGGAGAAGGTAATACCAAGGACAAAAGCCAACCAAAGGCATAGCCGAAAAGGCTATAAAACAAGGAGCCAAATAAAGCTTTGAACTTAAGAATGCGATTGTAACACCGTCTTTTGGAGAGCAAGTGTACAACATACAGCATGTCGGGACCGGATATGCAAATCAAAAACCCTCTGTGTATACGCACTAGTCGAGGATCACGCTAGTGCACACAGTGGAAACATAGATGACATATCATTCCATACATCGAAATAACTAAAAAGAACAAATTATTATTGAATAAAAAGCGACCTCATGGTCAAGGTTCATACACCAATGCCTCTTGGCTTAAGGAAACAAATGAAAACTGTTGCAGCCGAAATAAAATAACTTGGGCCATTCGACATGCCACAGGCAATCGTCTGGGGAAACGCCTTGCTAGTCCACGTAGTCTTCATAGTATTCCTCATCATCAAAGTCTTCACCACAAATGTCCTCATCGCTTTATGGAATAAGCGACCCATAATAAAAAGCGGGGTGAGTATACAACATACTACATGAAGTCTCGGAAACTTAATGCAAGTAACTAAATGCATGGCTTAAACAAAGGATGGCATAATATGGTTCATTTAAGTAAAGCAATAACTTGAATTGAAATACGATAAATAGATTGAAGGCGATTAATAAAACAATAATAAATAAGCTGGTAAATCAATGGTAGACAACATGAACAGAATGACGAGGCATCACCCTACATCATTCGAAACAAGTATCAACCACACAATTCAACAGTATAGCTTGAGACAACAGAACAACAGTGAACTCCCCGTTCACATCCCAACAATTCCACATTTCAAGAAAACACTCTATACCCGTGTGAAATTCCGGGCTTGTCCATGACCGCGACACGGCTATTCGAATAGTTTTACACTCTGCGAGAGGTTGTGCGACTTTACCCACAAGACATGATATTCTCCTTGCGCTGGCCATTAGCACACTTCCTTTGGTGTGCGGAGAGAAAATCATGACAAAGCCTTTACAATGCATGTTTAAACTCGATGCAGCCCTCTAAGGTTTAGCCCTCGGGGCCCCTCTTGAGCCATGTGAATCTACCCGTACAACCGGAACCCACACCAACATTTGGCGTTACTCAAGACTAAACATTGCAAATTAATCGGCTAGATCATCCCATACCGGACTTATGGTTGCAGTTAGGCCAGTTCAATGGCGCACAAGATTAAGTCCTTAAATTATCTCAAGCAAGACAACCACATCCCAATGTGCGGGATAGCACCCTTTCTTTGCGATCACTTGCTCAAGGAAAACATTTTGTTCAACCAAGACCATTAACATCCCTTGCCATGGTACAACAAGTTTTACTTGAATGACCCAGCGGCCACAATTCCATATCTCATTAAGTCAAGATTAACATTAATTCTTATATGATATGAATCCCATCGGACAACTAAGCATGGCTAAGCATAGCTATGATAACCCAATGTTGGTATTATGATTATGTCCAACTAGTAAACAACCCAACCTAGGGTGACAATGGACACATGACATCTCAATTAATCAAGGTGGCATAATGAAAATTTGGCATATAGCTATTCGATAAATAGTTCTTGTATCACATAGCATGCATTTGTATGAAACAAAATAGTTTTGCAAACATGGGTTCAATATGATCAAAGGACTACGACTTGCCTTCACCCTCTTCATTCTTTGCTACCTCCATTTGGATGCTCCTCTCGCTCAGCGGTGAGTCGTCTACCTTGAAACCACGCAAATCGAGGCAAAAATAAATAAAACCAGAAATAAACAAAATTCAAAAATTCATAAAAATGACACCAACAGATAGATCTTGATTTTAGATGAATTTAGAAATTTGAATCGTTCGAATCGGAGTTGAGCGGAGGAGAACAGGCCTTAAAGTTTCTCGGGAGAAAATCGGAAAAATATTAAAAGTAACACGTGTCGGGCTCGGATTGGTTGATTTTCGGATTTTCGGAAATAATCGGAAATACCAAAATGAATGAACTGACACGGGGCCCACGAGTCATTGACTCGGCTCCGTGAACTTCGGTGCAGGAGTTTCTGGATGGCGTGGCGAGCGTGTAGGCTAGGGTCTCGTGGCGGGACGTGGCACCAGCGAACATCCGCGTGGCGATGACTGGCGGCGACATGGTGGGCTTGGATTTTTGGTGGCGTGTCGGTGACATAGCAGCGATGTGGCGACCAAGTGGTCCTAGGCGGAGATGGCATCTCGTGGTGAACAGGCGACTCGTGAGATGTTAGCGACGGCGTGGCGCTGCGTGGGCAACGCGTGGCGCACATGTCACAAGCGTGACGACACCGGACTTTCGGTGAGGTGGTATGACGTGGTCAACCTGATGGTCGAGGTGGCGTGGCGGCGTTGTGGCGGTGACAAGGCGACCGCAAAAGGTAACGAGCGGTTGGCTCGGGAGGGCTTCCGATCCGCGATCTGGCGAAGATCCGGCGGTCCGTTCGCGGATCGAGCGGTGGAGGTTAGCGGAGAAGTCGGCGAGCGAAATTGCGGCTTCAACAGCGGACTTAGGGAAAACGCAGCAGGAAGCAGCGATGGAATGCGGTCGGATGAAAGAGTTAGTGATTGGGTAGAGGTTGTGAAGTGAACTCAGCAGGACCAAAAGATCTGGCGGAGGCTCACGGAGGAAAAGAAAGCGGCGGAATGGCTCAAGACACGATCACACTCCGGCGAGTCGCCGGTGTGTCGTGAGGTCTCGGATGGCAAGAGCTAGGGCAAAATCTTGCAGCTGTGAGGAGGCGAACCTCGGGCTAGGGTCGTGGCTTTTAAAGTCTTGGGGCGTGGCGGAGGCAGGAAAGGCGGCGTCTTGGTGCGAGATTCTTCGGCTAGGGTTTCTGGCGGCGCTACATGGCTGTAATCCGACCATCCAGGCGAAGATCCAGCGGCGGCGAGATTGGCTCGTGGGTGGCGATGGTTGTTGGATTGAGATCCAGCGGTCGGAGCTAGGGTTTTCGGTGGGTTGAAATTTGAAGCAGAGGTGAAATTTGAGGAATAGGAATTGAAATGGTGAGGAAATAGGAGCAATTTGGGCAAATTCGGCCGACGAAATTTCAAAATAAAACGATTTTCCAATTTAATAATTACCAAAAATTCATATAAATCCAAATAAATACCAAATAAATTCAGAAAAATCTCCAAAAATACTGAAAAAATTCCTTGAAGCACAAGGAACCCAATAAAAAGCTGAAACCTTTAATTTGGCGCATAGATTAATCAAATTAAATCTTTTCATTATTGGAAAATTCATATTAAGCTTCAATTAATTCCAAGAAAATGCAAATGGTTTTTTATTTTAAACATACCAAAACTCAAATTTTGGGATGTTACAAACCTCCCCTTAAGCGGAATCTCGACCGAGATTGGATAACTAGATAATATGTGGGAAACTTCGGACTTGATTCTCTTCTCGCTCCCAAGTGGCTTCATCTTAGAATGATTGCTCCTTTGGACTTTGCAACGGATGATCTTGCTTCGGTGATGCGCTCTGCAACATCAAAATCTTCCTTTGCTTTGCTCCTTGTAGGTGAGATCCTCTTACAAATCGATGGCTTCAATGGCATCTGTTCTTCGGCACTTTCATGAGCACTTCTTCAATTGTGACACATGGAACACATCATGGATTCAATGAAAGGCGAGCAACTCAAGCTTGTGGGCAACTTCTCCTCTTCGTTCCAAGACTTTGAGCGGTCCAACATATCTAGGGGCAAGTTTCCTTTTACTTGAAATCTCTTAACTCCTTTAAGAGGTGTGACTCGAGATACACATAATCATTGGGCTCGAAACTCAAATCTCGGCGGCGATTATCCGCATAACTCTTACATGCGCTTTGAGCTATCTTCAACTTGTCTCGAATTAAGCATACTTGCTCTTGACTTCTTGCAATATGGCGGGACCAAATAAGCATCTTTCTCGGTCTCTTTCCAATTAAGAGGGTTACGCACTTTCTACCATATAAGGCTTCAAAGGAGACATTTGCGGTGGCACGATAACTATTATTGTAAGAAAATTACGCATAGGGCAAACACTTGTCCCATTTTGCACCATAGGTCAAAGCACAAGCTCTTAGCATATCTTCAAGAATCTGGTTCCACCTTTCGGTTTGTCCATCAGTCTGAGGGTGATAGGCAGTACTAAACCTGAGATGAGTTCCCATAGCTTCATGCAAACTTTGCCAAAAACGAGAGGTAAACTGGGTTCCTCTATCGGAGACTATCTTCTTAGGCACTCCATGAAGACTGACAATCCTTGACATATATAGTTCTGCCAATTTATCTCCGGTGTAGGTAGTCTTGACTGGGATGAAGTGAGCTACCTTAGTCAATCGATCCACTATTACCCAGATCGAATCATAACCTGCTTGGGTCTTAGGAAGTCCGGTAATGAAATCCATACCAATTTCTTCCCACTTCCACTCTGGAATCTTTAATGGCTGAAGCAATCCTGCTGGTCTCTGATGCTCAGCTTTTACCTTCTGGCAGACATCACAAAGAGCAACATATTCTGCAATCTCACGCTTCATGCTAGGCCACCAATACCTTTCCTTGAGATCTTGGTACATCTTGGTACTTCGAGGTGAATAGAGTACAAAGTCTCATAAGCTTCTTTGAGTATGACTCCTTGAGCTCTTTACGATTAGGTACACGAATCGATTCTCATACCAAGCAGTACCCTTTTCATCTTGATGAAACACAGGGCTTTCCTTTCTTCATATTACTCTTGATCTCTTTGATATCGGCATCATCAACTTGGGCTTCTGAATCGATCTTCGGCGTTGGATGCACTTCCAAAGTAGCCAAGTAACCTTCTTGAACTACTTCGAGACTAAGCTTCTGAAATTCTTCATAGAGAGCTGGTTGACTTTCTTTAATCATCATGGTATTACAGTAACTCTTTCTACTTAAAGCATCCGCTACGACGTTGGCTTTGCCCGAATGATAATGAATACCAATGTCATAATCCTTGATCAACTCTAACCATCTTCTTTGCCTCATATTGAGATCAGTATGGGTAAAAATGTACTTCAGACTCTTGTGATCCGTATAAACCTCACAGCGATTACCAATGAGATAATGGCGCCAAATCTTTAAAGCATGCACTCTGACCAATTCCAAATCATGGGTCGGATAGTTGACTTCGTGTGGCCTTAATTGGCCTGAAGCATATGCCACAACCTTCTTATCTTGCATTAGCACACAAGCGAGTCCTTGACGGGATGCATCACAGAATATCTCAAAATCCTTCCTGATATCTGGCAAAATAAGCACTGGGGCAGTTGTCAAATACTTCTTTAGCTCTTGAAAACTTCGCTCACACTCGATGTCCAAGCAAATTTCTTCTCCTTTTAAGTAGGTGAGTGGCGGTCTAGCTTTTAGGAAAAACCTTCTATAAAGCGGCGATAATATCCGCCATTCCCGAAAACTTGACTTGGGTTACCGTTTTGGGTGACTCCCAATTGAGCACATCTCGCACTTTACGGGGTCAGCAGCGACTCCTTGGTGATATGACATGACCTAGGAAGCGACTTCCTTCATGCAAAACTCACATTCTTGAACTTAACATAGAGTTGATGTTCTCTTAGCTTTGTCAATACTTTCATAAATGATCCTCATGTTCTTCCTCACTCTTGGAGTAGACCAAAATGTCATCAATAAAGACAACGACAAACTTGTCTAGATATTCCATAAATACCTTATTCATCAGGGTCATGAAATAGGCAGGGGCATTAGTCAAACCAAAAGACATCACGGTATACTCATCTTGTCCATACTAGAGTCACAAAAGCTTGTTTTGGGTATATCCTCTTCTGAATCTTCATCTGATGGTAACCTAACCTCAAGTCAATTTTTGAAAACACTCCTGCTCCTTGAAGCTGGTCGAACAAATCATCAATTCTTGGCGAGAGGTACTTATTCTTAATGATGACCTCATTTAGAGCACGATAATCCACATACATCCTCTGAGTTCCGTCTTTCTTTTCTACTAGAAGAACTGGGGCTCCCGTGGCGAAGAACTTGGTCTCACAAAACCACGATCTTGTAACTCTTTGATCTGTCTCTTTACTTGACTAACTCATTAGTAGGCATCTGTCTGGTCTCTTGCAAATGGGTGGTGTTCGAGAACTAGCTCAATCAAGAACTCTATGTCTCTATCGGTGGCATCCGGGACAACTCATCTGAAACACATCGAAAATCTCGGCAATTGGCACATCTTCCAAGTTTATTCCTTTGACACTACAAACTTTTATTCCTTGATCGATCTGCGGCGACTTGAAACTTTAATTTGGTTCTGTCTGGGTGGTTAATGTGATCTCTCTGTTTCCACAATCCAGGCTGCTTGGTTCTGGAGAGCCAATCCATTCCTAGAATCACATCTAAGGACTTGGTGTCTAGGACAATGAGGTTTGCTAGAAATTCTACCCCTCAGATTAATATCTTAACCGGGGCAGCCTTGGTTCATACTCAAATCAAAATCGGTGATGGTTTGGGGGTCATCAAGGCGATCTTGTAGTTCTTCCATCATTCTCTGGCGGTGCCCTTTAAGCGATGGCGGCATAAAGAACTTTCTCATGATCACGTACCTTTGAGCTATAGCAAGCTTCTTCTCGATGGAAGCGAATCCAATCATCTGCATCAATGGTTCTAAAGAGTTGGAGAAGGTAGGCGGGCGAGTCCTCATGAATTACTGCTAGCTTGGGCTATGCAGACGAGCTTAAGGAGGTGCGACAACGACTTGATTTTCTTTGGTTCAACAAATTAGCGAACAAGCTGATCGATTCTTTGATTCATCATATTATTCATGTTTTGTGTCATGGCATTCATAAAATTTGTCTGAGTGCCAAAAATATTCCCAAATTCGATCGACCTTTGTAGGAGGTGGTGGTGGGTTAGCGGCATTAGCATTGGCATCCTTTGGCGGTAACGGCTAAGCTCGAGCGAATGTCAACCATTTCTGACGTAGCACAAGGGTTTGATAGGTAAGAGAAAAGCGATAGATAAGTGGTAAGGTCATCTAGGGAGAAGGTAATACCCAAGGACAAAAGCCAACCAAAGGCATAGCAAAAAGGCTATAAAACAAGGAGCCAAATAAAGCTTTGAACTTAAGTGCGATTGTAACACCGTCTTTGGAGGCAAGTGTACAACATACCCGACACACAAGCAATGAAAATCCTAGTATCTGTGAGACTAAGCGTAACTAAGCCAAAAGAAATGGCATACTCCAACCCACGAAGCACCTTAACCTATCTTATATGGTAGTCTTCTCGGACATACTCTTCAACTTGATCTTCACCTCCTTGGATTTGATTCCTTGCGAGATGCCTTGGGGTTTGAGAAGTTTCATGAGATAAGGTCAATTTAAATTTCAAAGCAATGTTTGACAAAGAAAGGAATTAAGAACATAGGAATAAGATGAGAAGAGACAAACTATTAAATACCAATTTGTTGGTTTGATTTAGAAAATAATTTTGAAGACCATACTAACTAAGAAAGCGACCTCGATCGATATGGCTCGATACCATCTCTGTCGGGACAGGATATGCAAATCAAAACCCTCTGTGTATACCACACTAGTCGAGGATCACGCTAGTGCACACAGTGGAAACATAGATGACATATCATTCCATACATCGAAATAACTAAGAAGAACAAATTATTATTGAATAAAAAGCGACCTCATGGTCAAGGTTCATACACCAATGCCTCTTGGCAAGAAACAAATGAAATCTATTGCGGCGAAATAAAATAACTTGGGCCATTCGACATGCCACGAGCAATAAATGCAGAAGCGCCTTGCTAGTCCACGTAGTCTTCATAGTATTCCTCATCATCAAAGTCTTCACCACAAATGTCCTCATCGCTTTATGGAATAAGCGACCCATTAATAAAAAGCGGGGTGAGTATACAACATACTACAAGTCTCGGAAACTTAATGCAAGTAACTAAATGCATGGCTTAAACAAAGGATGGCATAATATGGTTCATTTAAGTAA
Organism: Guadua angustifolia; assembly: GCA_036346375.1. Taxonomy (NCBI): domain Eukaryota; kingdom Viridiplantae; phylum Streptophyta; class Magnoliopsida; order Poales; family Poaceae; genus Guadua; species Guadua angustifolia. The sequence goes on along the minus strand of JAYEVE010000860.1, from coordinate 59,368 downwards.
AGCAATAACTTGAATTGAAATCGATAAATAGATTGAAGGCAGATTAATAAAACAATAATAAATAAGCTGGTAAATCAATGGTAGACAACATGAGCGAGAATGACGAGGCATCACCCTACATCATTGAAACAAGTATCAACCACACAATTCAACAGTATAGCTTGAGACAACAGAACAACGATGAACTCCCGTTCACATCCCAACAATTCCACATTTCAAGAAAACACTCTATACCCGTGTGAAATTCGAGGCTTGTCCATGACCGCGGACACGGCTATTCGAATAGTTTTACACTCTGCGAGAGGTTATGCGGCTTTACCCACAAGACATGATATTCTCCTTGCGCTGGCCATTAGCACACTTCCTTTGGTGTGCGGCGGAAAATCATGACAAAGCCTTTACAATGCATGTTTAAACTCGATACCGCCCTCTAAGGTTTAGCCCTCGGGGCCCCTCTTGAGCCATGTGAATCTACCCGTACAACCCGGAACCCACACCAACATTTGGCGTTACTCAAGACTAAACATTGCAAATTAATCGGCTAGGTCTGTCCCATACCGGACTTATGGTTGCAGTTAGGCCAGTTCAATGGCGCACAAGATTAAGTCCTTAAATTATCTCAAGCAAGACAACCACATCCCAATGTCTTGGGATAGCACCCCTTTCTTGCACGATCACTTGCTCAAGGAAAACATTTTGTTCAACCAAGACCATTAACATCCCTTGCCATGGTACAACAAGTTTTACAACAATGACCATGACCACAATTCCATATCTCATTAAGTCAAGATTAACATTAATTCTTATATGATATGAATCCCATCGGACAACTAAGCATGGCTAAGCATAGCTATGATAACCCAATGTTGGTATTATGATTATGTCCAACTAGTAAACAACCCAACCTAGGGTGACAATGGACACATGACATCTCAATTAATCAAGGTGGCATAATGAAAATTTGGCATATAGCTATTCGATAAATAGTTCTTGTATCACATAGCATGCATTTGTATGAAACAAAATAGTTTTGCAAACATGGGTTCAATATGATCAAAGGACTACGACTTGCCTTCACCCTCTTCCGCTGCTGCTACCTCCATTGGATGCTCCTCTCGCTCAACCGGTGAGTCGTCTACCGCCAAACACGCAAATCGAGGCAAAATAAATAAAACCAGAAATAAACAAAATTCAAAAATTCATAAAAATGACACCAACAGATAGATCTTGATTTTAGATGAATTTAGAAATTTGAATCGTTCGAATCGGAGTTCGAACGGAGGAGAACGGGCCTTCCGAAGTTTCTCGGGAGAGAAAATCGGAAAAATATTAAAAGTAACACGTGTCGGGCTCGGATTGGTTGATTTTCGGATTTTCGGAAATAATCGGGAAATACCAAAAATGAATCTTGCCGACACGGGGCCCATGAGTCATTGACTCGGCTCACGTGAACTTCGGTGCACCGAGGAGTTTACGGATGGCGTGGCGAGCGTGTAGGCTAGGGTCTCGTGGCACGGACGTGGCACCAACGAACATCCGTGGCGATGACTGGCGCCGACATGGTTTGGGCTTGGATTTTCGGTGGACGATGTCGGTGACATGGCAGCGATGTGGCGACCAAGTGGTCCTAGGCGGAGATGGCATCGTGGTGAACAGGCGGCTCGTGAGATGTTAGCGACGGCGTGGCGCTGCGTGGGCGGCGCGTGGCGCACATGTCTGGCGTGGCGACACACGGACTTTCGGTGAGGTGGTATGACGTGGTCAACACTGATGGTCGAGTCGGTGGCGTGGCGGCGTTGTGGCGGTGACAAGGCGACACGCAAAGGTAACCAGCGATTGGCTCGGGAGGCTTACGATCCGCGATCTGGCGAAGATCAAAGCGGTCCGTTGCGGATCGAGCGGTGGAGGTTAGTGGAGAGAGTCGGCGGCGGCTGCGGCTTCAGCTTGTGCGGACTTAGGGAAAACGGCAGGAAGCAGCGATGGAATGCGGTCGGATGAAAGAGTTAGTGATTCGGGTAGAGGTTGTGAAGTGAACTCAACGGGACCAAAAGATCTGGCGGAGGCTCACCGGAGAGGAAAGAAAAGCGGCGGAATGGCTCGGACGCAGTCACGCACTCCGCGGAGTCGCCGCACGGTGTGTCGGCGAGGTCTCGGATGGCAAAGCTAGGGCAAAATCTTGGCCTTGTGAGGAGGCGAACCTCGGGCTAGGGTCGTGGCGGCTTTAAAGTCTTGGGGCGTGAAAGCAGGCAGGAAAGGCGGCGTCTTGTGCGAGATTCTTCGGCTAGGGTTTCTGTGGCGGCGCTACATGGCTGTAATCCGACCATCCGCAGGCGAAGATCCAATGGCCGCGAGATTAGCTCGTGGGTGGCGATGGTGTTGGATTGAGATCAACGATCGGAGGCTAGGGTTTTCGATTGGGTTGAAATTTGAAAGCAGTGAAACATTTGGGGAATAGGAATTAAATGGTGAGGAAATAGGAGCGAAATGGGCAAATTCGGCGACGAAATTTCAAAATAAAAACGATTTTCCAATTTAATAATTACCAAAAATTCATATAAATCCAAATAAATAGCAAATAAATTCAGAAAAATCTCAAAAATTATAGAAAAATTCATTGTAACACAAGGAACCCAATAAAAAGCGGAAACCTTTAATTTGGCGCATAGATTAATCAAATTAAATCTTTTCATTATTGGAAAATTCATATTAAGCTTCAATTAATTCCAAGAAAATGCAAATGGTTTTTTTTTTATTTATTTTAAACATACCAAAACTCAAATTTTGGGATGTTACATGGCGTGGCGCGTTGTGGCGGTGACAAGGCGACACGCAAAGGTGACGGCGATTGGCTCGGAGGGCTTACCGATCACAAGACGGCGAAGATCCGAGCGGTCCGCTGCGGATCGACGGTGGAGGTTGACGGAGAGAGTCGACGGCGAGGTAAGCGGCTCGAAACGCCACGGACTTGGGGAAGACGGCACCGGAACGGCGATGGAACGACGGATCGGATGAAAGAGTTAGTGATTCGGTAGAGGTTGACGGCGAACTCAACGGACCAAAAGATGCGGCGAGGCTCACCGGAGAGGAAAGAAGAGGCGGCGGAATGGTTTCGCACGGTCCTCACTCTCGGCGAGGTCGCACGGTGTGTCGGCGGGTCTCGGACGGCAAGAGCTAGGGCAAAATGCGCCAGCGGGAGGCGAACCTCTGCTAGGGTCGTGGCGGCTTTTAAAGTCTTGGGAGGCGTGAAAACGCGAGACCGAGGAAGGCGGCGTCTGGCGCGAGGATTCTTGCGCTAGGGTTTCTGCCGGCGGCGCTCGTGGCTGTAATCCGACCATCCACGGGCGATGATCCAACGGCCGGCAGAGATTGGCTACGTGGGTGAGCGATGGTCATTGGATTGAGATCCAACGATTGAGGCTAGGGTTTTCGGTGGGTTGAAATAAACAGAGGTGGGTCATGAATAGGAATTGGGCTGGCCGAGGAAATAGAACGGTAAGGCAAATTCGCCCGGCGAAATTTCAAAATAAAACGATTTTCCAATTTAATAATTACGAAATTCATATAAATCCAAATAAATACCAAATAAATTCAGAAAAATCTCCAAAATACAGAAAAATTCCTTGAAGCACAAGGAACCCAATAAAACTGAAACCTTTAATTTTACGCATAGATTAATCAAATTAAATCTTTTCATTATTGGAAAATTCATATTAAGCTTCAATTAATTCCAAGAAAATGCAAATGGTTTTTTTATTTTAAACATACCAAAACTCAAATTTTGGGATGTTACAAACCTCCCCTTAAACGAATCTCGACCGAGATTCGGATAACTAGAGAATAGGTGGGGAAACTCGGACTTCAGATCCTCTTCTCGCCCCATGTGGCTTCCTCTTCCTAATGATTACTCCAATCGACTTTGCAAAACGAATGATCTTGCTTCTCGTGATGCGCTCTGCAACATCTAAAATCTTCACCGGTCTCTTTATAGGTGAGATCCTCTTGCAAATCGTTAGCTTCCAACGGCATCTCGCTTCTTCGGCACTCGCAGCACTTCTTCAATCGAGACACATGGAACACATCATGGATTCCAAATAAGGATCGAGGCAACTCAAGCTTGTAAGCAACTTCTCCTCTTCGTTCCAAGACTTTGAACGGTCCAACATATCTAGGGGCAAGTTTCCCTTTTACTTGAAATCTCTTAACTCCTTTAAGAGGTGTGACTCTGAGATACACATAATCATTGGGCTCAAACTCAAATCTCGGCGACGATTATCTGCATAACTCTTCTGTCTGCTTTGAGCTATCTTCAACTTGTCTCGTATTAATCGAACTCGCTCTTGACTTCTTGCAATATGGCAGACCAAATAACTGCTCTTTCTCCAGTCTCTTTCCAATTAAGAGGGTTCGCACTTTCTTCCATATAAGGCTTCAAAGGAGACATTTGCAGTCGGCTCGATAACTATTATTATAAGAAAACTCAGATAGGGCAAACACTTGTCCCACTTAGCTCCATAGGTTAGGCACGTGCTCTTAACATGTCTTCAAGAATCTGTTCACGCGCTCGGTTTGTCCATCACCGAGGGTGATAGGCAAGATTAAACCTCGAGATGAGTTCCCATAGCTTCATGCAAACTCGCCAAAAACGAGAGGTAAACCGGGTTCCTCTATCGGAGACAATCTTCTTAGGCACTCCATGAAGACCGACAATCCTTGACATATATAATTCGCCAATTTATCTCCTGTAGGTAGTCTTAATCGAATGAAGTGAGCTACCTTCGTCAATCGATCCACTATCACCCGGATCGAATCATAACTCGCTTGGGTCTTAGGAGTCCGTAATGAAATCCATACCAATCTCTTCCCACTTCCACTGAATCTTCAATGGTTGAAGCAATCCTGCGGGTCTCGATGCTCGGCTTTTACCTTTTGCGAGACATCACAAAGGGCAACATACTCGCAATTTCACGCTTCATGCTAGGCCACCAATACCTTTCCTTAAGATCTTGATACATCTTGGTACTTCCAGGTGAATGGAGTATAATGTCTCATGCGCTTCTTTGAGTAATGACTCCTTGAGCTCTTTACTCGATCAGTACACAAATACGATTCTCATACCACACAAGACTTTTTCATCTTCAAGTGAATCCTAGGGCTTTTCTTTTTTCATATTACTCTTGATCTCCTTGGTATCAAGATCATCAACTTGGGCTTCCGGATCTGATCTTCCAATGTTGGACGACTTCTAAAGTTGCTAAATAACCTTCTTGCACCACTTCTAGATCGAAGCTTCAAATTCCTCATAGAGTGCGAAATGACTTTCCTTAATCATCAAGGTATTGCAAAGAACTCTTTCTACTTAAAGCATCGGCTACTTACATTAGCTTTGCCTGGATGATAATGAATTCCAATGTCATAGTCCTTAATTAACTCTAACCATCTTCTTTGCCTCATATTGAGTTCGGCTTGGGTAAAAATGTACTTCAGGCTCTTATGATCAGTGTACACCTCACAACGATTACCGATGAGGTAATGACGCCAAATCTTTAAAGCATGCACTACGGCAGCTAATTCCAAATCATGGGTCGGATAGTTGACTTCATGTGGCCTTAGCTGACGCGAAGCATATGCCACAACCTTCTTATCTTGCATTAGCACACAACCGAGTCCTTGACGGGATGCATCACAAAATATCTCAAAATCCTTTCTGATATCTGGCAAAACAAGCACTGGGGCAGTTGTCAAACACTTCTTTAGCTCCTGAAAACTTCGCTCACACTCTGATGTCCAAGCAAATTTCTTCTCCTTTTTCAAAAGTTGGGTGAGCGGTCTAGCTTTTCTAGAAAAACCTTCTATGAAACGGCGATAATATCCCGCCATTCCAAGGAAACTTCTAACTTGGGTTACCGTCTTCGGCGACTCCCAATTGAGCACATCTCTCACTTTACCAGGGTCAACAGCGACACCTTTGGCTGATATAACATGACCTAAGAATGCAACTTCCTTCATCCAAAACTCACATTTGCTAAACTTAGCATAGAGTTGGTGTTCTCTTAGCTTTGTCAATACTTTCCGCAAGTGATCCTCATGTTCTGCCTCACTCTTGGAATAGACCAGAATGTCATCGATAAAGACAACGACAAACTTGTCTAAATATTCCATGAATACTTTATTCATCAGGGTCATGAAATAGGCAGGAGCATTGGTCAAACCAAAAGACATCACAGTATACTCACACTGTCCATATCGAGTCACAAAAGCTGTTTTGGGTATATCCTCTTTACGAATCTTCAATTGATGGTAACCTGACCTCAAGTCAATCTTCGAGAATACTCCTGCTCCTTGAAGCTGGTCAAACAAATCATCAATCCTTGGCAGAGGGTACTTATTCTTAATGGTGACCTCATTTAGAGCACGATAGTCTACACACATCCTCTGAGTTCCATCCTTCTTTTCAACTAGAAGAACTGGGGCTCCCCATGGCGAAGAACTTGGTCTAACAAAACCCTGATCTTGCAACTCTTTGATCTGTTTCTTTACTTCAGCTAACTCATTAGCAGGCATCCTGTACGGTCTCTTGGAAATGGGTGGCGTTCCAGGAACTAGCTCAATCAAGAACTCTATATCTCTATCCGGTGGCATTCCGGGCAACTCATCTGGAAACACATCAGGAAAATCTCTAGCAATTGGCACATCTTCCAAATTTATTCCTTTGGCACTACAAACTTTTATTCCTTGATCGATCTCTACAGCTTGAAACTTTAGCTTTGTTCCATCTGGACTGGTTAATGTGATCTCTCTATTTCCACAATCCAAAACTGCTTGGTTCTTGGAGAGCCAATCCATTCCTAGGATTACATCTAGGGATTTGGTGTCTAGGACAATGAGGTTGGCTAGAAATTCTACCCCTCCGATTAATATCTTAACTTCGGGGCAGCCTTGGTTCATACTCAAATCAAAATCAGGTGATGGTTTGGGGGTCATCAAGGGCGGTACTGTAGTTCTTCCATCATTCTACGGCGGTGCCCTTTAACTGATGAGCAGCATAAAGAACTTTCTCATGATCTGTGCACTGAGCAATGGCAGCTTGATTTTGCTGGTTCAACAAATTAGCCAGAGCAACTGCAGTCTGATTCTGCTGATTCATCATATTATTCATGTTCTGTGTCATGGCATTCATAAGTCGAGTCTGAAATGCCAAGAAATATTCCCAAATTCTGATCGACATCGCAGGGGGGGGTGGTGGGTTAGCACGGCATTAGCATCCTTGGCGGATCGTGGTGGCTCGAGCGAATGTCAACCATTTGCGACGTAGCACAAGGGTTTGATAGGTAAGAGAGAAAAGCAGTAGATAAGTGGTAAGGTCATCTAGGGGAGAAGGTAGTACCCAAGGACAAAAGCCAACCAAAGGCATAGCCGAAAAGGCTATAAAACAAGGAGCCAAATAAAGTTTTGAACTTAAGGTACGATTGTAACACTGTGCTGGAGGCAAGTGTACAACATACCCGGCACACAAGCAATGAAAATCCTAGTATACGCAGACTAAACGTAACTAAGCCAAAAGAAATGGCATACTCCATCCCACGAAGCACCTTAACCTATCTTATATGGTAGTCTTCTCAGACATACTCTTCAACAGCTTGATCTTCACCTCCTTGGATTTGATTCATGCAGATGCCTTGGGGTTTGAGAAGTTTCATGAGATAAGGTCAATTTAAATTTCAAAGCAATGTTTCAAAGAAAGAAGAGGAATTAAGAACATAGGAATAAGATGAGAAGAGACAAACTATTAAATACCAATTTATTGGTTTGATTTAGAAAATAATTTTGAAGACCATGCTAACTAAGAAAGCGATTTCGATCGATATGGCTCGATACCATCTCTGTCGGGACCCGGATATGCAAATCCAAACCCTCAGGTATACCGCACTAGTCCAGGATCACGCTTAGTGCACACAATGGAAACATAGATGACATATCATTCCATACATCGAAATAACTAAGAAGAAACAAATTATTATTGAATAAAGCAAACGACCTTATGGTCAAGGTTCATACACCAATGCCTCTTGGCTTAAGAAACAAATAAATTGTTTGCAGCGGAAATAAAATAACTTGGGCCATTCGACATGCCACAGGCAATCGTCTGGGGAAACGCCTTCCTAGTCGATGTAGTCTTCATAGTACTCCTCCTCATCAAAGTCTTCACCACAAATGTCTTCATCTGCTTTATGGAATAAGCAGCCCCGCAATAAAAAGCGGGGGTGAGTATGCAACATACTCGCAAGTCTCGGAAACTTAATGCAAGTAACTAAATGCATGGCTTAAACAAAGGAAGGCATAATATGGTTCATTTAAGTAAAGCAATAACTTGAATTGAAATACAATAAATAGATTGAAGGCAGATTAATAAAACAATAATAAATAATCGGTAAATCAATGGTAGACAACATGAATGTAATGACGAGGCATCACCCTACATCATTCAAACAAGTATCAACCACACAATTCAACAAAGATAGCTTGAGACAACAAAACAACAAAGAATTCCCGCTCACATTCCAACAATTCCCCATTTCAAGAAATTACTCTATACCCGTGTGAAATTCCTGCTTGTCCATGACCGCGACACGGCTATTCAATAGTTTTACACTCTGCAGAGGTTGTGCGGCTTTACCCACAAGACATGATATTCTCCTTGCGCTGGCCATTAGCACACTTCCTTTGGTGTGCCGCAGAGAAATCATGACAAAGCCTTTACAATGCATGTTTAAACTCTGTACACGCCCTCTAAGGTTTCGCCCATCGGGGCCCCCTCTTGAGCCATGTGAATCTACCCAGTACAACCCGAACCCACACCAACATTTGGCAAGACTCAAGACTAAACATTGCAAATTAATCGGCTAGGTCTGTCCCATACCGCACTTATGGTTGCACGTGTTAGGCCCAGTTCAATGGCGCACAAGATTAAGTCCTTAAATTATCTCAAGCAAGACAACCACATCCCAATGTGCCTGGGATAGCACCCCTTTATCGCACGATCACTTGCTCAAGGGAAAACATTTTGTTCAACCAAGACCATTAACATCCCTTGCCATGGTACAACAAGTTTTACAACAATGCCAACGGCCACAATTCCATATCTCATTAAGTCAAGATTAACATTAATTATTATGTGATATGAATCCCATCGGACAACTAAGCATGGCTAAGCATAGCTATGATAACCCAATGTTGGTATTATGATTATGTCCAACTAGTAAACAACCCAACCTAGGGTGACAATGGACACATGACATCTCAATTAATCAAGGTGGCATAATGAAAATTTGGCATATAGCTATTCGAAAGAATAGTTCTTGTATCACATAGCATGCATTTGTATGAAACAAAATAGTTTTGCAAACATGGGTTCAATATGATCAAAGGACTACGACTTGCTTTCACCCTCTTCCGCTGCTGCTACCTCCGCTGGATGCTCCTCTCGCTCAACCGGTGAGTCGTCTACACGCGAAACACGCAAATCGAGGCAAAAATAAATAAAACCAGAAATAAACAAAATTCAAAAATTCATAAAAATGACACCAACAGATAGATCTTGATTTTAGATGAATTTAGAAATTTGAATCGTTCGAATCGGAGTTCGAACGGAGGAGAACGGCCTTCAAGTTTCTCGGGAGAAAATCGGAAAAATATTAAAAGTAACACGTGTCGGGCTCGGATTGGTTGATTTTCGCATTTTCGGAAATAATCGGAAATACCAAAATGAATGCGCCGACACGGGGCCCACGAGTCATTGACTCGGCTCACGTGAACTTCGGCACCGAGGAGTTTACTGGATGACGTGGCGAAGACGTAGGCTAGGGTCTACGTGGCACCCGACGTGGCACCAACGAGCATCCACGTGGCGATGACTGGCGCCGACATGGTGGGCTTGGATTTTCGGTGGACGTGTCGGTGACATGGCAATCGATGTGGCGACCAAGTGGTCCTAGGGCGGAGATGGCATCTACGTGAACACGGGCGGCTCGTGAGATGTTAGCGACGACGTGGGCGCTGCGCGGGTCGGCGCGTGGCGCACACATGTCACAACGTGACGACACACGGACTTTCCGGTGAGGTGGCGCGAACGTGGTCAACACAAAGGAGTCGAGGGCCGACGTGGCGGCGTTGTGGCGGTGACAAGGCGACACGCAAAGGTGACGGCGCTTGGCTCGGGAGGGCTTACCGATCACAAGATCTGGCGAAGATCCGAGCGGTCCGTTCGCGGATCGAGCGGTGGAGGTTGACGGAGAGAGTCGACGGCGAGGTCATGCGGCTCTAACGCTACGGACTTGGGGAAGACGGCACCGGAAGCAGCGATGGAACGCGATCGGATGAAAGAGTTAGTGATTCGGGTAGAGGTTGACGAAGTGAACTCAACGGACCAAAAGATGCGCGAGGCTCACCGGAGAGGAAAGAAGAGGCGGCGAATGGCTCGGCACGGTCTCTGCACTCCGCAGTCGCCGCACGTGTGTCGGCGGGTCTCGGACGGCAAGAGCTAGGGCAAAATCTTGCAATGGGAGGCGAACCTCGGCTAGGGTCGTGGCGGCTTTTAAAGTCTTGGGAGGCGTGAAAACGCGGAGACCGAGGAAGGCAGCGTCTTGGCGCGAGGATTCTTCTGCGGCTAGGGTTTCTGTTGGCGCTACGTGGTTGTAATCCGACCATCCACGGCGATGATCCAACGGCCGCAGAGATTGGCTACGGGTGGCGATGGTCATTGGATTGAGATCCAACTCGGAGGCTAGGGTTTTCGGTGGGTTGGGCTGAAACAGGAGTGGGCTGCGGGGAATAGGAATTGGGCTGGCTGAGGAAATAGGAACGGGCCGGGCAAATTCGGCCCGAAGCGAAATTTCAAAATAAAAACGATTTTCCAATTTAATAATTACCAGAAATTCATATAAATCCAAATAAATACCAAATAAATTCAGAAAAATCTCCAAAAATACAGAAAAATTCCTTGAAGCACAAGGAACCCAATAAAAACTGGAAACCTTTAATTTTACGCATAGATTAATCAAATTAAATCTTTTCATTATTGGAAAATTCATATTAAGCTTCAATTAATTCCAAGAAAATGCAAATGGTTTTTTTTTTATTTTAAACATACCAAAACTCAAATTTTGGGATGTTACAAACCTCCCCCCCTTAAACGGAATCTCGACCCCGAGATTCGGACTGGCTAGAGAATAGGTGGGGAAACTCGGACTTCAGATCCTCTTCTCGCTCCCATGTGGCTTCCTCTTCTGAATGATTACTCCACTGGACTTTGCAAAAACGAATGATCTTGCTTCTCGTGATGCGCTCGCAACATCTAAAATCTTCACCGGTCGCTCTTTATAGGTGAGATCCTCTTGCAAATCGTTAGCTTCCAACGGCATCTGCTCTTTCGGCACTCGCAGCACTTCTTCAATCGAGACACATGGAACACATCATGGATTCCAAATAAGGATCGAGGCAACTCAAGCTTGTAAGCAACTTCTCCTCTTCGCTCCAAGACTTTGAACGGTCCAACATATCTAGGGCAAGTTTCCTTTTACTTGAAATCTCTTAACTCCTTTAAGAGGTGTGACTCTAGATACACATAATCATTGGGCTCGAAACTCAAATCTCGGCGACGATTATCTCGCATAACTCTTCTTCATGCTTTTTGAGCTATCTTCAACTTGTCTCGTATTAATCGAACTCGCTCTTGACTTCTTGCAATATGGCAGACCAAATAACCGCTTTCTCCGTCTCTTTCCAATTAAGAGGGTTTCGCACTTTCTTCCATATAAGGCTTCAAAGGAGACATTTGCAGTGGCACGATAACTATTATTATAAGAAAACTCGCATAGGGCAAACACTTGTCCCACTTAGCTCCATAGGTTAAGGCACGTGCTCTTAACATGTCTTCAAGAATCGTTCACGCGCTCGCTTTGTCCATCACCGAGGGTGATAGGCAGTACTAAACCTGAGATGAGTTCCCATAGCTTCATGCAAACTCTGCCAAAAACGAGAGGTAAACTGGGTTCCTCTATCGGAGACAATCTTCTTAGGCACTCCATGAAGACTGACAATCCTTGACATATATAATTCGGCCAATTTATCTCCGGTGTAGGTAGTCTTAACTGGAATGAAGTGAGCTACCTTCGTCAATCGATCCACTATCACCCAGATCGAATCATAACCTGCTTGGGTCTTAGGGAGTCCGGTAATGAAATCCATACCAATCTCTTCCCACTTCCACTCTGGAATCTTCAATGGCTGAAGCAATCCTGCCGGTCTCTGATGCTCAGCTTTTACCTTTTGGCAGACATCACAAAGGGCAACATACTCTGCAATTTCACGCTTCATGCTAGGCCACCAATACCTTTCCTTAAGATCTTGATACATCTTGGTACTTCCAGGGTGAATGGAGTATAATGTCTCATGCGCTTCTTTGAGTAACAGCTCCTTGAGCTCTTTCTGATCAGGTACACAAATACGATTCTCATACCACACAGTACCCTTTTCATCTTCAGTGAATCCTAGGGCTTTTCTTTTTTTCATATTACTCTTGATCTCCTTGGTATCAGCATCATCAGCTTGGGCTTCCCGGATCTGATCTTCCAATGTTGGACGCACTTCTAAAGTTGCTAAATAACCTTCTTGCACCACTTCTAGACTGAGCTTCTGAAATTCCTCATAGAGTGCGAGCTGACTTTCCTTAATCATCAAGGTATTGCAGTAACTCTTTCTACTTAAAGCATCGGCTACGACATTAGCTTTGCCTGGATGATAATGAATTCCAATGTCATAGTCCTTAATTAACTCTAACCATCTTCTTTGCCTCATATTGAGTTCGGCTTGGGTAAAAATGTACTTCAGGCTCTTATGATCAGTGTACACCTCACAACGATTACCGATGAGGAAATGACGCCAAATCTTTAAAGCATGCACTACGGCAGCTAATTCCAAATCATGGGTCGGATAGTTGACTTCATGTGGCCTTAATGACGCCAGCATATGCCACAACCTTCTTATCTTGCATTAGCACACAACCGAGTCCTTGACGGATGCATCACAAAATATCTCAAAATCCTTTCGATATCCGCAAAACAAGCATTTGGGCGTTGTCAAACACTTCTTTAGCTCCTGAAAACTTCGCTCACACTCTGATGTCCAAGCAAATTTCTTCTCCTTTTTCAAAAGTTGGGTGAGCGGTCTAGCTTTTCTAGAAAAACCTTCTATGAAACGGCGATAATATCCCGCCATTCCAAGGAAACTTCTAACTTGGGTTACCGTCTTCGGCGACTCCCAATTGAGCACATCTCTCACTTTACCAGGGTCAACAGCGACACCTTTGGCTGATATAACATGACCTAAGAATGCAACTTCCTTCATCCAAAACTCACATTTGCTAAACTTAGCATAGAGTTGGTGTTCTCTTAGCTTTGTCAATACTTTCATAAGTGATCCTCATGTTCTTCCTCACTCTTGGAATAGACCGAATGTCATCGATAAAGACAACGACAAACTTGTCTAAATATTCCATGAATACTTTATTCATCGTGGTCATGAAATAGGCAGAGCATTGGTCAAACCAAAAGACATCACAAGATACTCACATTGTCCATATCGAGTCACAAAAGCTTGTTTGGGTATATCCTCTTCTGAATCTTCAATTGATGGTAACGACCTCAAGTCAATCTTGAGAATACTCCTGCTCCTTGAAGCTGGTCAAACAAATCATCAATCCTTGGCGAGAGGGTACTTATTCTTAATGGTGACCTCATTTAGAGCACGATAGTCTACACACATCCTCTGAGTTCCATCCTTCTTTTCAACTAGAAGAACTGGGGCTCCCCATGGCGAAGAACTTGGTCTAACAAAACCCTGATCTTGCAACTCTTTGATCTGCTTCTTTACTTCACTAACTCATTAGCGGGCATCTGTCTGATCTCTTGGAAATGGGTGGCGTTCCAGGAACTAGCTCAATCAAAAACTCTATATCTCTATCCGGTGGCATTCCGGGCAACTCATCTGGAAACACATCAGGAAAATCTCTAGCAATTGGCACATCTTCCAAATTTATTCCTTTGGCACTACAAACTTTTATTCCTTCGGACTGATCTACGGCAGCTTGAAACTTTAGCTTTGTTCCATCTGGATCGGTTAATGTGATCTCTCTATTTCCACAATCCAAAATCGCTTGGTTCTTGGAGAGCCAATCCATTCCTAGGATTACATCTAGGATTTGGTGTCTAGGACAATGAGGTTGGCTAGAAATTCTACCCTCCGATTAATATCTTAACTTCGGGCAGCCTTGGTTCATACTCAAATCAAAATCGGTGATGGTTTGGGGGTCATCAAGGGCGATCTTGTAGTTCTTCCATCATTCTACTGGCGGTGCCCTTTAACCGATGAGCAGCATAAAGAACTTTCTCATGATCGTGCCTTCGAGCAATGGCGACTTGATTTTGCTTGGTTCAACAAATTAGCCAGAGCAACTGCAATCGATTCTATTTGATTCATCATATTATTCATGTTCTGCGTGTCATGGCATTCATAAAATTTGTCCGAGCCGCCAAGAAATATTCCCAAATTCTGATCGACATCGCAGGGGGGGTGGTGGGTTGGCACGGCATTAGCATCCATTGGCGGATGTGGATCGCTCGAGAATCTAATGTCAACCATTTGCGACGTAGCACAAGGGTTTGATAGGTAAGAGAGAAAAGCGAGAGATAAGTGGTAAGGTCATCTAGGGAGAAGGTAATACCCAAGGACAAAAGCCAACCAAAGGCATAGCGAAAAGGCTATAAAACAAGGAGCCAAATAAAGCTTTGAACTTAAGGTACGATTGTAACACCGTCTTTGGAGGCAAGTGTACAACATACCCGACACACAAGCAATGAAAATCCTAGTATACGTGAGACTAAACGTAACTAAGCCAAAAGAAATGGCATACTCCATCCCACGAAGCACCTTAACCTATCTTATATGGTAGTCTTCTCAGACATACTCTTCAACAGCTTGATCTTCACCTCCTTGGATTTGATTCCTTGCAGATGCCTTGGGGTTTGAGAAGTTTCATGAGATAAGGTCAATTTAAATTTCAAAGCAATGTTTCAGCAAAGAAGAGGAATTAAGAACATAGGAATAAGATGAGAAGAGACAAACTATTAAATACCAATTTATTGGTTTGATTTAGAAAATAATTTTGAAGACCATGCTAACTAAGAAAGCGACCTACAGTCGATATGGCTCTGATACCATCTCTGTCGGGACCCGGATATGCAAATCCAAAACCCTCTGTATACCGTGACTAGTCCAGATCACGCTAGTGCACACAAAGGAAACATAGATGACATATCATTCCATACATCGAAATAACTAAGAAGAAACAAATTATTATTGAATAAAGCAAACGACCTTATGGTCAAGGTTCATACACCAATGCCTCTTGGCTTAAGAAACAAATAAATTGTTTGCGGCGAAATAAAATAACTTGGGCCATTCGACATGCCACAGTAATCGTCTGGGAAAGCGCCTTCCTAGTCGATGTAGTCTTCATAGTACTCCTCCTCATCAAAGTCTTCACCACAAATGTCTTCATCGCTTTATGGAATAAGCGACCCCTAATAAAAAGCGGGGTGAGTATGCAACATACTCGCAAGTCTCGGAAACTTAATGCAAGTAACTAAATGCATGGCTTAAACAAAGGAAGGCATAATATGGTTCATTTATGTAAAGCAATAACTTGAATTGAAATACAATAAATAGATTGAAGGCGATTAATAAAACAATAATAAATAATCGGTAAATCAATGGTAGACAACATGAGCAGAATGACGAGGCATCACCCTACATCATTCAAACAAGTATCAACCACACAATTCAACAAAGATAGCTTGAGACAACAAAACAACAAAGAATTCCCGCTCACATTCCAACAATTCCCCATTTCAAGAAATTACTCTATACCCGTGTGAAATTCCGGGCTTGTCCATGACCGCGGACACGGCTATTCAATAGTTTTACACTCGCGAGAGGTTGTGCGGCTTTACCCACAAGACATGATATTCTCCTTGCGCTTTGGCCATTAGCACACTTCCTTTGGTGTGCCGGCAGAGAAATCATGACAAAGCCTTTACAATGCATGTTTAAACTCGGTACCGCCCTCTAAGGTTTCGCCCATCGGGGCCCCCTCTTGAGCCATGTGAATCTACCCGTACAACCCGGAACCCACACCAACATTTGGCAGTACTCAAGACTAAACATTGCAAATTAATCGGCTAGGTCTGTCCCATACCAGACTTATGGTTGCACGGTTAGGCCCAGTTCAATGGCGCACAAGATTAAGTCCTTAAATTATCTCAAGCAAGACAACCACATCCCAATGTGCCGGATAGCACCCCCTTTACTGCACGATCACTTGCTCAAGGGAAAACATTTTGTTCAACCAAGACCATTAACATCCCTTGCCATGGTACAACAAGTTTTACAACAGCGGCCAACGGCCACAATTCCATATCTCATTAAGTCAAGATTAACATTAATTATTATGTGATATGAATCCCATCGGACAACTAAGCATGGCTAAGCATAGCTATGATAACCCAATGTTGGTATTATGATTATGTCCAACTAGTAAACAACCCAACCTAGGGTGACAATGGACACATGACATCTCACTTAATCAAGGTGGCATAATGAAAATTTGGCATATAGCTATTCGATAAATAGTTCTTGTATCACATAGCATGCATTTGTATGAAACAAAATAGTTTTGCAAACATGGGTTCAATATGATCAAAGGACTACGACTTGCTTTCACCCTCTTCCGCTGCTACCTCCGCTGGATGCTCCTCTCGCTCAACCGGTGAGTCGTCTACACGCGAAACACGCAAATCGAGGCAAAAATAAATAAAACCAGAAATAAACAAAATTCAAAAATTCATAAAAATGACACCAACAGATAGATCTTGATTTTAGATGAATTTAGAAATTTGAATCGTTCGAATCGGAGTTCGAACGGAGGAGAACGGGCCTTCCGAAGTTTCTCGGGTGAGAAAATCGGAAAAATATTAAAAGTAACACGTGTCGGGCTCGGATTGGTTGATTTTCGCATTTTCGGAAATAATCGGGAAATACCAAAAATGAATGCGCTGACACGGGGGCCCACGAGTCATTGACTCGGCTCACGTGAACTCGGTGCACCGAGGAGTTTACGGATGACGTGGCGAAGACGTGTAGGCTAGGGTCTACGTGGCACGGACGTGGCACCAACGGAGCATCCACGGCGATGACTGGCGCGCCGACATGGTGGGCTTGGATTTTCTGGTGGCGTGTCGGTGACATGGCAGCGATGTGGCAGCCAAGTGGTCCTAGGGCGGAGATGGCATCTACGGTGAACACGGGCGACTCGTGAGATGTTAGCGGCGGCGTGGCGCTGCGTGGGCGGCACGTGGCGCACATGTCACAAGCGTGACGACACACCGGACTTTCCGGTGAGGTGGCGCGACGTGGTCAACACAAAGGAGTCGAGGGGCGACGTGGCGGCGTTGTGGCGGTGACAAGGCGACACGCAAAGGTGACGGGCGATTGGCTCGGGAGGGCTTACCGATCACAAGACTGGCGAAGATCCGAGCGGTCCGTTCGCGGATCGAGCGGTGGAGGTTGACGGAGAGAGTCGACGGCGAGGTGCGGCTCTAACGCCGGACTTAGGGAAAACGGCACCGAAGCAGCGATGGAGCAGCGGATCGGATGAAAGAGTTAGTGATTCGGGTAGAGGTTGACGAAGTGAACTCAACGGGACCAAAAGATCGGCGAGGCTCACCGGAGAGGAAAGAAGAGGCGGCGGAATGGCTCGGGCACGGTCCTGCACTCCGGCGAGGTCGCACGGTGTGTCGGCGGGGTCTCGGACGGCAAGAGCTAGGGCAAAATGCGCGCAGCGGGGAGGCGAACCTCGGGCTAGGGTCGGCGGCGGCTTTTAAAGTCTTGGGAGGCGTGAAAAACGCGGAGACCGAGGAAGGCAGCGTGCGGCGCGAGGATTCTTCGGCGGCTAGGGTTTCTGCTGGCGGCGCTACGTGGCTGTAATCCGACCATCCACGGGCGATGATCCAACGGCCGGCAGAGATTGGCTACGTGGGTGGCGATGGTCATTGGATTGAGATCCAACGATCGAGGCTAGGGTTTTCGATGGGTTGAAATTTGAACAGGTGGGTCAAGGAATAGGAATTGGGTGGTGAGGAAATAGGAGCGGGCGAAGACAAATTCGCCCGAGCGAAATTTCAAAATAAAACGATTTTCCAATTTAATAATTACCGAAATTCATATAAATCCAAATAAATACCAAATAAATTCAGAAAAATCTCCAAAAATACAGAAAAATTCCTTGAAGCACAAGGAACCCAATAAAAACTGGAAACCTTTAATTTTACGCATAGATTAATCAAATTAAATCTTTTCATTATTGGAAAATTCATATTAAGCTTCAATTAATTCCAAGAAAATGCAAATGGTTTTTTTTTTATTTTAAACATACCAAAACTCAAATTTTGGGATGTTACAAACCCTTACCAACTTATCATGCACAATTAGAATTGACAACAGGATTCACTACTATTCAAGCCTTAAATAATGAATCAAGTTCAGAACAGAATGTATCAGATCAGTATATATGTAACTTAATACACCAACCGAACCAGCAATGTCAATCTGTAACTAGTTCTAAGCATGTAACAATTGAATCAGCTGAAAGATAACCAATTGCAGATCATAGCAATATTAACTCAATTCTGATTAACAGGCTAAAGAAGTTACTGCAATATATCAGGGAGCTAACCGAGCCAAAATGTTACTACTGGAACAAAAAGACTAATCACAGAAGAACATGTATGTACTGAACAGCGACCTCAGGCTTTCAGTGAGTGAACCAAATCAATATTTCTAAGCATGAAAGTCTACCAATTTAAGGCCTTATTTACAGGATAAATTGTCTATTTCATGGATAACCCTAGAATCATCACAGAGCAATACCAAACCTTCAGCCAGCAAAGACCAAGTGCAATATCGAAGATACTCACAGAGAGAACAGCACTCGAAGCTGTTCAAGAAGAGTAGGCTAGGCACGACGAAAATCGCTGTCCCAGAAATCCGATTGCCGCCGCTTGTGCCGCGGATGAGATGGCCCGGATCACGGAGATACAAAGCCTTTTTCACAACCGTAGCACAACGATTGCGAAACTGAGCCTCAAACAATACTGCACAAGTTCAATTTCAAACTAGTTTGCTCACAGAATCAAGTGGCTGGAGACATTCACAAGACCACAGTGCATGTGAACTCTGGTTTGATGCAAATACAGGAGCACACCACCAAGATCAAGCGCAACCACACAATGCCAGAATGCTTGGATCAAGATTTCTCAACCCAAGAACTCAGCCGACAAATCACCAGCCAGTAGCAATTCTGAAAACAAAACAGCAAGTTTGAGAGGAAAAGTAAAACCGGATTGAAAATTCCTTTCTACTCAATGTGTGAGATCCAGACGCAAGGGGTATTAAGCCGGAAGTTTTTGATGGGGCCGGCTTCAAACGGCCGGCGAGCTAAAGGCGGCTACGGCTAATTGAGCTCGGACTATTCGGGCCATTAGCGAAGAGATGCCACCTTCGAGGATGATGTGACCGACGAGGCCGAAATTGATCGCATGACAGCGAAAAGGGCCAGTTGGGAGAAGGCTAACACCTCGGCGTTAGCCCGCATCTTAGCCATCCTATCAAATAGGCTGTTTGACGTATATGTGAACTTCACGGAGGCACGCAAGATTTGGATAGAGCTTAATGAGAAATATGCCGAGAGCGACAACGGAAATGAGTCCTTCATTACTGCCAAATACCTGAATTACCACATGGTTGAAGGCAGATCCATCATGGAGCAAATCCATGAACTGCAACTCCTCGTACGTGACCTAGGTCAGTACGAGTGTGTTCTACCAGAGGGATTTCAGGTGAATGTGATCCTAGCTAAGTTGCCTTCTTCCTGGCGTGACTTTGTCACTGCCCGTCAACATCTGAAGAAGCGGCTAACAGTTGGTGAACTGGCTGCCGCTATTAATGTCGAGGAGAAGTCAAAAAATAGCTATGGAGAGATGAAGACTTCCGCTCAGGCTAATCTTGTTGAGCACAAGACCCAAAGCAAGAATATGAAGAAAATCAAGAAGCCATCTCCTATGAACAATATCAAGACTAAAGACATGAAAAAGAAGAAGACGGAGATTATGCCTTGCGTTTTATGATACCCGCCATAAAGCCAATCGGTGCATAGCAACCGAAGAGGAAAGGGCCAACGCTGAACAACAAAAAGCGGCTAAGGCTCAAGTGCATGTGGTCATTGCGAGACCGGAGATCCGGTGCAGCACCTCCACTAGCGGTATGTATCTTTGGCCTTTATGGCGATTCATCATCGATTGGTGGATTGATCAAAGTGCTACTAGGCACATATGCCTTCGATCGGACTTATTTCTCCTCTTTTCAGGGTGCAGCAAGTGGAACCATTCTAGTGGGGAACGGTGCAGGCGGTTGCGATCGTGGGATAGGACAAGTAAGTCAGAGTTGACTTGAGCAAGGCGCTTGTTCTTAGGGCGTCTTGTATATACTGCGATGACTCGCAACTTTGTTGAGCGGGTCAATCTTTGTCTTGGCAAGGAATAAAGTTAGTCTTTGAGTCCAATAAGGTCGTGTTGACCAAATTTGGTTTGTTCTTAGGAAAAGGCTATGATTGCGGAGGCATGTTCCGCATCTCCACTCTTGATAATAATATAAATGTATTTCAGTCTTCATATTGTGATAATAATAATGACTTATGGCATTCTCGTCTTTGTCATGTTAATCATGAAGCTATTGAGCGTTTGAGCAAGATGGAGATTATTCCTAAATACAAGTATGAGAAAAATCACAAGTGTGAGGTGTGTGTTCAAGCTAAACAGCCTCGGAAACCGTTTCATACGGTTGAGGGCAGAATCACCTCACCTCTTGAATTAATCCATTCTGATATTTGTGAAATGAATGGTATAATAACTAAAGGTGGCAAAAGATATTTCTTTACTCTCATAGATGATGCAACTAGATTTTGTTACATCTATTTACTTAAAACCAAAGATGAAGCACTAGAATACTTTAAAATCTATAAGACTGAAGTTGAAAATCAATTAGAAAAGACAATAAAGAGATTAAGGTCTGACCGGGGAGGAGAATATATTCCTAAGGAATTCTCTCAATACTGTGAAGAAAGTGGTATAATACATGAGTTTACACCACCATACTCACCTCAATCCAATGGAGTGGCTGAAAGAAAGAACCGAACTATTTGTGACTTAGTGAATGCCTTGTTACAAAGTTCTGGTATGGCTAACTCATGGTGGGGTGAGGCTGCTCTCACAATTAATTATGTCCTAAATAGGGTTGCACCTACGCAATCGTGAGGTTACACCTTATGAAGGATGGAAAGGAGAAAACCTAACTTGTCATTTCTTCGGACCTAGGGCTGTTTGGCCAAGGTACATGTACCTCTGCCGAAGAAAAGAAAGCTTGGTCCAAAGACTGTGGATTGTGTCTTTATTGGGTATGCTCATCAGAGCACAGCTTATAGATTTCTAGTGGTCAAGTCCGAGGTGTCAGACATTGCAGTAAATACTGTAATGGAGTCCCGCGACGCGACATTCTTTGAGAATATCTTTCCTATGAGGGCAAAAGAAGATAACACGCCTAATGGTTCTCATGAACACTCTATTCCTTCTAGTGTAGATGACACGGCTCCAGAATTGGAGTTGAGAAGAGGTAAGAGGCAAAGGACTGAAAAGTCCTTCGGCGATGACTATGTCACCTATGTCGTGGATGAAGAACCACGAAGTCTTCGAGCATATGCATCACCGGATCTGAATCTTTGAAGGAGGCAATCAAAGTGAGATGAATTCTATCATCTCCAATGGGACTTGGGAGATAGCGAGATCTTCCAAGCGGTTGCAAGCGATGGGCTGCAAATGGATCTTTAAAAGAAAGCGTGGGCCGATGGTACTATTGAAAAGTACAAGGCCCGATTGGTGGCTAAGGGCTTTACGCAAAAGGAGGGCGAAGACTATTTTGACACTTACTCTCCTCAGAAGCGGATTACCCACAATCCGAAAGTGCTTTTGCATCTTTGGCGACTTCATATAAACTCCATGTACATCAAATGGATGCAAAGACCTTTCTTAAATGGAGAGCGGGCGAGGAGATTTATATGCAACGACGAGATGGATTTGTGGTAAAAGGACAGAAAACAAAGTGTGTCGATTGATTAAATCCTTATATGGTCTAAAACAAGCTCCCAAGCAATGGCATGAAAAATTCGATAATACATTGACTTACATTGGCTTTTTGCGTGGCAAGCCGACAAGTGTGTGTACTATCGATTCAAAGGGAGTGAAGGTGTCATTCTATGTTTATACGTAGATGACATATTACTGTTTGGGACCAATATGGATGTAATTAATCAAACTAAGTCGTTCCTCTCCCAGAACTTTGATATGAAAGATCTGGGTGAAGCTGATGTGATTTTAAACATCAAGCTTATAAAGGGTGAGAATGGGATTACACTGTCTCAATCCCATTATGTGGACAAAGTGCTTAATCGCTTTGGCTTTGTAAATTGCAAGCCGGTTGCCACACCCTATGATCCAAACACTAAGCTGAAAAAGAATTTGGGTCAAGGTAAAGACCAACTAAGATATTCACAGATTATTGGTTCCCTGATGTACTTAACTAGTGCGACTAGGCCAGACATCTCATATGCTGTATGCAGGTTGAGTCGTTATACGTCCAACCTAGGAGAGGATCATTGGATAGCACTAGAGAGAGTCATTAAATATTTAAAGGGAACAATGAATCTGGGAATACATTACACTGGTCATCCTGCAGTCCTGGAAGGATTCAGTGATTCTAACTGGATCGCTGACTTCGGATGACATGAAGGCTACTGAGTGGATATGTCTTCACTCTAGCGGTGGGGTCAGACGTGGAGGTCTTCCAAAGCAGACCATTCTTACACGATCCACCATGGAGGCCGAGTTAGTAGCCCTTGACTCGATGGTCAGAGAGGCGAAATGGATTAGAGAACTCCTTTCGACCTACGGTCTTTGGAAAAACCAATTCGACTATTCTTACCTCTGCGATAACCAAACCGTTTTGGTGAAGGTGAAGAGTAGTAAGGATAATATGAAGTCATCAAGACACATAAAGAGGCGATTAAAATCGCTAAGGCATGCGAGAGGCGGGTGTTATTCTTTGTAGAATACATCGATCGAAAGGAACTTGGCGATCCTTTCACCAAAGGAATGGCGCGAAGGTCATTCTTGCGACATCTAAGGAATGGGACTCATACCCGTTTAAGAGGATTACATCGGTAGTAACCTATCCTAGAAGAGCGGAGATCCCGTGAACTAGGCTCTAGGAAAACAAATGTGTGGTCTAGAGAGCACATCTAAGGGTCCTATTAGGCTGCGGTGCTCTTACAGATGGCGGGTTGAGCTTTAAGCTCTTAATGAGTTCAATGCCGATGGCAATAGGAGTTGTCCTCAGGCTCCTTGGAGAACTCACCTATATGAGTATAATCGTGAGGTCGCGATTAATGGAAGGTTGGGTATACTTCCGGAAGATACTCATGAATAAAGATACTAGGACATGACCGGAAAGTCCTAACCCGAGAGCTAAGACGAAAGCTGCCTTGTACAGGTTGTTACTTGTGTAAAGTTTCTCACACCAAGATGTTGGATCAAGGCTTTAGTCCTCCATCGTCTGTGCAGAAATGGAATGCTTGTAACTAGACTATGAGTTCAAACCCGAAAGGTACTCATGGTCAAAACAACTGTATATCAAACAAGTTTAATTTTCCAACTTTAAATTTTGGTGGGGATTGTTGTGAAAACTGGTTGAAAAATTTAAATGTTGGAGACTGGACTTTGGGCTGGTCCGCTGGGCCGTGGGCTATAGAGCAGCCCATTAGGGCATAGAGCAAAAAAAGAGAATGAAGTAGAGGAGGTGACCGAGTCCTCGAGATCTGCTCATCTGGAAGGCGGCACGGCTGCGTGACCTTCGTGCATCGAGGATGTCGGCGGCGTTGCGGCGTGGTTGCTTGGCCGGGCGGCGAGGAGCTTCCTCTCTTCTCCTTTTCTAGTCCTTGCGTCTGGATCTCACACATTGAGTAGAAAGGAATTTTCAATCGGTTTTACTTTTCCTCTCAAACTTCTTTGTTTTGTTTTCGAATTACTCTTGGTGGTGATTTGTCACCGAAGTTCTTGGGTTGAGAAATCTTGATCCAAGCATTACGGCATTGTGTGGTTGCGCTTGATCTTGGTGGTGTGCTCTGTATTTGCATCAAACCGAGTTCACATGCACTTTGTGGTCTTGTGAATGTCTCCGACCACTTGATTACGTGAGCAAACTAGTTTGAAATTGAACTTGTGCGATATTGTTTGAGGCTCGGTTTACAAATCGTTGTGCTACGGTTGTGAAAAAGGCTTTGTATCTCCGTGATCCGGGCCATCTCATCCATGCACAAGCGGCGGCAATCGGATTTCGGGACAGCGATTTTAAATCGTGCCTAGCCTACTCTTCTTGAACGACTTAGTCTTTGTTCTCTCTGTGAGTATCTTCGATATTGCACTTGGTCTTTCTTTGGTGAAGGTTTGGTATTGCTCTGTGATGATTCTAGGGTTATCCATGAAATAGACAATTTATCCTGTAAATAAGGCCTTAAATTGGTAGACTTTCATGCTTAGAAATATTGATTTGGTTCACTCCTTTGAAAGCTTTGAGGTCGCTGTTCAAGACATACATGTTCTTCTCGTGATTAGTCTTTTGTTCCATTAGTAACATTTTGGCTCGGTTAGCTCCACGATATATTGCAAGAACTTCTTTAGCCTCGTTAATCGAATTGAGTTAATATTGCTATGATGCGCAATTGGTTATCTTTCGGTGATTCAATTGTTACATGCTTAGAACTAGTTCTGATTGACATTCTTTGGTTAGGTTGGTGTATTAAGTTACATATATCTTGATCGATACATTACATTACGAACTTGATTCATTATTTAAGGCTTGAATAGTAGTGAATCCTGTTGTCAATTCTTATTGTGCATGATAAGTTGGTAAGGATTTGAGGCCTTATTTACTAGATTGATTGTTTTGCCGATTTGTGATTGTAGTTGAAGGTTTATAACCTTCAAATATACCCAAAATCTGAGAGCAATTATTCACAAATATCTCCAAACTGCCATAGTAGACATGATTCTTCTCATGAATGCCATAGTCTACATAATTTATTTCATCTTCTCAATTATGTCAGTATGGCCATTTTTGAATCATGTATATGTACTCATATTGTTATATGGAATAATAAATAAAAACTTGCTCTTATACTCGCATCTTTTCCAACAGGATTTCTGTAGAACGGTTCAATTGAATTTCAATTTAGCATTAAAAGTAAGAAGTTGTATATGGCATATTCCTGTAGTACGGTTCAATTGAATTTCAATTTAGCAATACAAGTAAAAAGTTATATATAGCATAAGATGGATAACAAGCAAAGGAACAAAAGTAAAAACACAAACCCACCAAATTAATGCATGTATAAGAGATAGGAAGCAGTATTCGTGCCACGAGAAGCAGCGATGCCATATCAAATTTAGGATTTTTCTCAAAGCACACATTGGTGACTTAGTCAAATTAAGCAACATATTCAAATCCATGTTTTTAGATAGAGAAATCATAATAAGAATAGAGACATAAGTTTGTACAACGCCTATCAAATTTAATTATACTAAGATGAATGTAGCGGTGAGTGCACGACCATACATGAGCCCTAGTTGTCCCTCAACCCTTTGTATGACTTTTTTTACTCTGCTTATACAAAATAAATATATTGGACCCTTAACCGGAAAAACTATCTCGAAAGACAATGCTAAATCAACTTAGTTATTTAGTAGCTAGAAAGGTTTGCACATAAGATGTCTAGATTATTCGTACTAAGTTATTCAAGCCTCAACGTAGGAAGATATGTATCCTTCCCTCTGAAATGACAATGAAGTCCTCAGGGGCTCTACAAACTATGGAAATTCTATCTCCCTGAGCACCTTAAGGACACCGTCGACATGATTATGCCTTCTTTCATTCCTTCAACATATTTTTAGCACTACAAATAAAATCATTGCCATATTATTATCCTGAAAGCATCGTAAGGAGAAGCCTAATTATTCTGAAATTAGAAGCATTGACTATGCAATGAGGGAAAAAACTATTGCTTCTTGACTTTGTGAGTTTCCTCTGTCCTCAAGTACTGCAGTTAGCTAAGGAAATTTCTCAACAAATGTAGATTCCGATCCATTCCTAGACAACACCAAGCAAAGTTTCTCATGGGCATAAATTTATTTTCTCCCATAATCCCCAAACATTTCACACAAATCCATCACATTATCAAAATCTGCTAATTATTCTCGATGCATAAAATCCATCTAGATTACTCACTTTCTCTCTCAATCCGAACATGTAAGCTAACAACGGCGAGAATCGAGAATGAAGCAGGGAAGTCGGAAGCTCTTGAAGAATAGAATGGAAGAATGGGCGTGGTGGATTCGAAGTGGATGAGCATCACGATGTAACCTTGCTAACCTTAATTTCGGTCTCCACAGCTCCATAGGGCTTTCCTCGTTAGGGAACTCCATGTTTGAACTTGCCTCATTGAAAAGCATAGCAATTGGACAAGCCATGATTGTCCCTCTTCTTTCTTTGCTAGTCCTCATCGTCCTCCACATACTTGCTTTTAGGTGGTTTGCATTTCAAAATAGAGCGAGAATTTTAGCTCCATTCAAGTAATCCCGAGAAGAAGGAAAAAAAATGAAGTGGTTGTGTAATAGCAAAATCGCATGGACTATGCGATGCAAAACAACGCCATCCGAAAACCGAAAAAAAACCAAACCAAAAACCAACACAAGATCGTCGGATTCCATTGTGTACATCCTCGCGACAACCCCAAAAATCAAAACCCCGTCTCCTCCCCAAATTGCTCGCGTCATCACGGCACCTCCCCAAAATCACACTCGATTACTACAAAAAATTCACTTCTTTGCCACATCTTCTCACCTCTTCCTGACAAAGGTTCTCCCCTCTATTCCCAACCAGTTTGTGCAAAATCGTGCTGATCCCCATTGCAAAACCCTAGCTAGATAGTGAAGAGAAGGGCAAAAGATCAAAGAAAGAGAGGAGAAGAGAGAACCGCATCAGGATGGGGAGATGAAGTGAGAAAGCAAGATGGCAGCACTAATCAAATCCTGTTATTGCAATGCGACGGGTTCATCCAAGCCGATGCCAAAGAAGATTTCAACATCTCCTTCTCCACTGTGGTGAGCTCCTCCTGAAGCCATCGACATCAACTTCGAGGAGCCGTTTGTGGTGTGGAGCTCCACCATATCTTTACTTGGCCACGGTAGCCGCGACGCCTCCCGACGCCTGATACCCCAAATGGCGAAAAATTGTCATTGTGCCACTGGACATGCGGCTTCACCCAAATGCCATTATTAACGTGGCAATTACCAAAATGCCACGTTCAATCATGACAACTCGTTTCCATGCCATTTTGGAGTTTTTGTGCATTTACGGATAAAAGCATGGGGAAAGGACCTCTTGCCCTCGACCTTGTGCATCGGGCTAGACTGGGGCTCGACTCGACCGACCCCATTTCACTGCGGCGCCGATCTCTGCCGAGTCGAATCCCCATCTCCTCCTCATCTGGCGGCAACGGCAATGAGGCGGCGCACGGCGACGGCGATCGAGAGAGCACTCTCTCCGGCGAATCTCGGTCGATTGCAAGGTGAGCCATCTAGCCTTGTGTTGATGCTTTTACGGTGCGATTTTGATGCTTTTCTTGGTGCATGAAACCCTAGGTTAGAAAGTTGTGGGAGTGGTAGGGGAGGGAGGAGTTGCGGTCGGCGGGATGAGTGCCAAGTCGAAGAGGAGACCCAAGAGCACATCTCCTTGTAAATGGGAGAAATGGCAGAGTAGCTTGGTCGCCTCCACCCGATCCAATGCCGATCCGGTCGTGACATTCCTAGAGAGATTCCGGCTTGGTCACCTCCACCGATCCGATGCCGATCCGGTCGTGACATTCCGCGAGAGATTCGGCGAGTCGCCTCCACCGATCCAGATGCCCAGTCCGGTCGCGTGACATTCCGGCAGAGATTCCGGTCACTCCAGAGATTCCGGCCACCCCTGTAGATTGGGATAATATAAGGATCCAAGAGACACAAGATGAGGAAGGGAGAATTGAGCAGTTGAGTGAGGATCAAGTTTATACGCTTTTGGGATTACGGGATGAGGACAACAGAACAGACAATGCTAGGAATGATGAGAGGGATAGTGGTTTTGTTGATGATACTGAGGATGCAAGGATTAATGTTGATGATCTCAACCCAGATGAAGTATTTATTGCTTATGACAAGGATCACCCCTCAATGGATCTAGGTGTGCTATATCCCTCCATGAAAGAGTTCGGGCTTGCTATAAGGCGATCGCTATCAATGAAGAGTTTGATTTGGGGGTTGAAAAAAGTGATCGGACAAGATTTGAAGTCTTGCCAAAGTGAAGGCTGCCCTTGGAGGATTGTTGGGCATAGGAGGAGTGATCTTAAAACCATCATGGTACTAACTATTTGACTAATGTTGTGTTTGTGCTGATTTGTTTTATGCTATTCTTTGGCTTTGCATTTGTACTAACTATTTGACCAATATTGTGTATGTGTTGATTTCTTTTATCCTATTGCGGTTTCAAGACTCAAAGGGGAGCACACATGCACATCTAGCGATAGGGTAAGGGGTACAATGACCACAAAATCATGGGTTGCGCACAAGGCTCTCCCTATTACGAGGAGGAGTCCTAACATTGGTGCCAAGGAGCCGCAAAAAATTTGGAAGATGATTATAAGGTAACAATCACTTATGACCTTTGCTTGGAAAGGGCTACAAAAGCTCTTAGGGAGATGTATGGTAGCTGGGAAGATAGCTTCCAATTGCTTTATAGATGGAAGCGGAGGTCTTAAATAGGTCACCGAGAAGTGTTGTAGAAATAGACACGAGATGTGTAGATGAGAGAGTGTATTTTCATAGGTTTTTACATGCACTAAGGCCATGCACTTGAGGGGTTTCTTAGGGATGTAGACCTTACCTTAGCATTGATAGCCTTGCCTAAATGGGAGGTGGAATGGGCACTAGCGCAACTGCTGACTTTGGATGGACATAGCTGGATGTATCCGATTGCTTATGGGTTTTTGACTCAGAGACGAGAAGATAATTGGAGTGCAGTTCATGACTCATTTTGCACAAAGCACTAGGAGACCTCCCTCTGTTAGCCATATGTCTGAGATGCTTGTAAAGGGTTAGAAAATGCAGTTAGCCGAGTTTTTCCTAATGCGAGAAGAGAGAGTGCTTTAGACACGATGCAAAACTTCATGAAGAAGTTCCATGGAAATAGTTTTGGTGAAATGTACCTGCAGCAAGGGCATATAGGGTTGGTGTTTGACAACCATATGGGGTGCTGTTACGACAAAATGCCACGAAGTCATGGAGTTTTTGAGCAGTGGCATCCTCTGAAATGGATGAGGTGCATGTTCAATCCAGATGTCAAATGTGATTACATCAATAACAATTTAGCGAGAATGCTTTAATAATTGGATTAGGGACATCAAGGATCTCCTGTGGTTGACTTTGGTGACAAGTGAGGGAGATGATCATGGTTCTCTGGGCCAAAAGGAGAAGGATTGGGGAGAGGTTAGAAGGCGGGATACTACCGGCGGTGTTAGTTCAGATCAAGGCTAGAACTAGGGGTTGGGACACTGAGAGTGGTCCAAGCGCACCAAGTAGTGGCGAGAGGTGTGGGATACGGCTCAGTGGCGAGCATGTGGTTAGGGAAAACTCACATGAGTGTACATGTATGGAGTGGCAGCACACAGGCAAGCCCTGTGATCATGCTCTGGCCAGTATCACTACTCACAGGACATTCAACATTCAGGATTATGTCCATGAGTACTTCAGTCTTGACAGATATAAGGCTGCTTATGCCAGCCTCATTGAACCAATGCCAGACAAGACACACTGGCCACAGGTGGATCTTCTATTTCAGGTGGGTGCACCACTTGCAAAGAGGTCAGCTGGAAGGCAGAGAAAACTGAGGATAAAAAGCTTTATAGAGGGAGGCAGTAGATCTGGTGCCAAGCAGGGAGACAAGTCAAAGAAAACAATGCTGAGAGGCCCTATCAAGTGTATGAGATGCGGGGAGGTTGGCCATCGACAAGCAAGCTATAAGTGTCCACTAAACGGCACAAAGAAAAGGCAAGCTACAATTCTTGTTGTATATCAAGCAACTTTTTTTTGCAACTGACAACATCTTGTGATGCAGGAAAAGAAAGCCTAGGAGCAAAAGGTATGGCAGCACAAGTGATCAACCAGCCAAAGCTCCTGTTCATGACAGCCCTGGAGTGGTAACCAGGAGGTAATTGCTTCAAATTCTCTAGTCATTTCATACCATGCTTATTTTTGATACCATGCTTCCTTTTTCAGATCGCTTAAGCACACTTCTAGGACATAACCAAGCAGTCCTTGCAATGGCTAGTACCCGAGCGGGTAGTCAAGCAGCTAGTACCTCACAAGCATGTCGACAATCGGCTAAGAAGAGATCTTCCTATTTTAAGAAGACAACAAATAAGGCAAGCAAATACAAAAAGTTGACCCTAAGAAGAAGAAGAAGAAGACGACCGACATGGGCTTTTCAAAAAAATTTGTACAAGACGACTTTTGTTGTGATGCTTGTAATCGAAAACTTATCTTTGTGATGGTTGTAATCAGTGACTTTTGTAATCAAATATTCTTTGTGATGCTTGTAGCATCCAAACAGTGCTGTCATCTGGAATGCTTGATGCATATGGATAGAGAAATGGGGTGTTTGGTTCTCGTTTGGTTCAACCAAGTTATCTGGAATGTTTCATATCTGTAATGCTGTGATGCTTCTAATGCCTTGCCAACATTACACAAATCAAACATTGTCTTGATTTTCTCCTTGTAAGTGATATACATTACACAAATCAAACATTGTATTGGCACTTAAACAATTGTATTGCATAACTGTCATGAACATTACACATTACACAAACCAAGTCACTGCTTGAATTGCAATACATTACAAAAGCTCTTCTTGAATTGCAATACATTACGTAAATCACTCCATTTGCACTATTACACATTTTCACAATCAACACTGCTACAACAAGAAGAGCTAACCCTGCAATTAGCACATTGCTTACAACCAAAATCTGACAAATATTCATCAACTTTGAAATTCTTCTATCAATGTCAGCATCTCCATTCTCCATTCTCATTCTATAAGGTGCATCTACCGCTTCATGAGCAATTCATTGCATGCATCGGTTCCAGCAATTAGCAATGAAGTTCTCATATTGCTCCCTCCACATGTAGAATCCACACCTACCACGCATCTACAAATACCGAAACATCCCGTTAAAAAAGAAAAACCAAGAAACCAATTACAAAAGAAAAGACTATAAGCACTTACATGTTGCTCATTTCTCTGACACTTGAAGAAAACCCTTCCAGATTGTTGTTTGATTGAGAGCGAGCTCTAAAATAGAATCACCGCACCTAGGGCGGTCTACGAGGCAAACCCGATGGGCGTAGGAGGCCCTTTTGCACGGAAGCTTGCGACATCGCCGACCAGCTGCGCCTCCGCTCGACGCCGTAGTGACGGAGACTCGCGGAGATAGTGCTCTCGCTGCCGTCATGGGATCTAGAGTGGAGAAGGTGGGGAGTGGCGGGCGGGTGAAATGGGTCAGTCGGTCGGTCGAGCCATCTAGCCCGAGTCTAGCCCGATGCATAGTGCCGAGGGCAAAGAGGTCCTTTCCCCATGCTTTTATCCGGTAAATGCACAAAAAACTCCAAAATGGCATGGAAACGAGTTGCCGCGGATTGAATGTGGCATTTTGGCAATTGCCACGTTAATAATGGCATTTGGGTGAAGCCGCATGTCCAGAGTGGCACAATGACAATTTTCTCCTATTTAAGACCTCTGCTTTCCATCTATAAAGCAATTGGAAGCTATCTTCCCAGCTACCATACATCTCCCTAAGAGCTTTTTGTAGCCCTTTCCAAGCAGTGTCATAAGTGATTGTTACCTTATAATCATCTTCCAGCTTTTTTTGCAGCTCCTTGGCACCAATGTTAGGACTCCTCCTCGAATAGGGAGAGCCTTATGCGCAACCCATGATTTTGTGGTTGTTGTACCCTTACCCTCTTGCTAGATGTGCATGTGTGCTCCCTTTGAGTCTTGAAACCTGCAATAGGATAAAAGAAATCAACACATACACAATATTGGTCAAATAGTTAGTACAAATGCAAAGCCGGCAATAGCATAAAACAAATCAGCACAAACACAACATTAGTCAAATAGTTAGTACCATGATGGTTTTAAGATCACTCCTCCTATGCCCAACAATCCTCCAAGGGCAGCCTTGACTTTGCAAGTACCCGAAATCTTGTCTGATCACTTTTTTCAACCCCCAAATCAAACTCTTCATTGATAGCGTACTGCCTTATAGCAAGCCTGAACTCTTTCATGGAGGGATATAGCACACCTAGATCCATTGAGGGGTGATCCTTGTCATAAGCAATAAATACTTCATCTGGGTTGAGATCATCAACATTAATCCTTGCATCCTCAGTATCATCAACAAAACCACTATCCCTCTCATCATTCCTAGCATTGTTTGTTCTGTTGTCCTCATCCCGTAATCCCAGAAGCGTATAAACTTGATCCTCACTCAACTGCTCAATTCTCCCTTCCTCATCTTGTGTCTCTTGGATCCTTATATTATCCCAATCTCTGAGGGTGGCGGAATCTCTGGGTGACCTAATCTCTGCTTTAATGTCACGCTTTGGGTGAGCCTTTGGATCGGTGGAGGCGACCAAGCGGAATCTCTGTAGGAATGTCACGCCTTGGGTGAGCCTTTGGGTCGTGGAGGCGACCAAGCGGAATCTCTGCTGGAATGTCACGCCTTTGGGTGAGCCTTTGGGTCGGTGGAGGCGACCAAGCTACTCTGCCATTTCCTCCCCATTTACAAGGAGATGTGCTCTTGGGTCTCCTCTTGACTTGGCACTCATCCATGAGCCGCAACTCCTCCCTCCCTACCACTCCCACAACTTTCTAACCTAGGGTTTCATGCACCGCAAAAGCATCAAAAGCGCACAGTGTAAAAGCATCAACACAAGGCTAGATGGCTCACCTTGCTGTCGATCGGAGATTCGCGGAGAGAGTGCTCCTCGCGATCGCCGTCGCTGTGGCGTCGCCCTCGCTGTCGCCGCCCGCCAGATGAGGAGGAGATGGGGATTCGACTCGGCGGAGATCGGCCTTGGTGAAATGGGGTCCGGTCGAGTCGAGCCCGAGTCTAGCCCGATGCAGTCTGAGGGCAAGAGGTCCTTTCCCCATGCTTTTATCCCGTAAATGCACAAAAACTCCAAAATGGCATGGAAGCGAGTTGCAGCGGATTGAGCGTGGCATTTTGGCAATTGCCACGTTAATAATGGCATTTGGGTGAAGCCGCATGTCCAGAGTGGCATAATGACAATTTTCTCCCCAGCGCTTGCAAGCGCCCCCGATCGGTCCCCACCCACACACACGGGCGCCCGCGATCCTCGCCTCCCAATCCGGCACCCCTAGCGCCTGCAATCATCGCCTCTGATCCGACTCCCGATCCCCCCTTGGGCACCCGCGATCCTGGCCTCTCGATTCGGCTCCCGATCTCCCCCTGTGTCCCCCACCTCGCACCATCGTGCTCTCCAACACTGCCGCATTGTGCTTGCCCACCTATGCCTACATGCCCCCCTCTGCGTCGCCCTCTACTGTCGTGCCATCCGATTTGCAAGGCGAAAGCAGATTGGCAAATAGGCGAGGCGAGGAGTCTGGTGAGGCGACACGAGGACATTATACTTGGGCGGGCGAGCAGATTGGGGTGAGGAGGCGAGGAGTCCACCCCAGGGGCGGCGTGAGGACATTAGGCGAGGAGGCGAGGTTTTTTATTTGTGTAAATGGAGAAATTGTCATTGTGCCACTACTGGATAACCCTCGCCGAATAAATGCCACTTTCATGTTTACGTTATTCTTTTTGCACATTTACCGATAATAGCATGGGGAAATGACCTTTGCCTCGCACTCGCAATCGTGCTAGACTCGGCGTCGCTGCCCTCCAGGCGTATATCCTCTCCGCCCGCCTCCGCGCCCGCCTCCGCCTTGAGCGCCGTCCACAAGCGAGTCGGCGGCGTCCTTCCCGCCCTCGGCTCCTCTGTGCTCCGTGCAGCCGTCAGCAAAGACAGGTGCCATCTCCAAGCAAGGCTCCGCATCCTCCGCACTCGGACTCGAGCACCGCCGAGGCGTCTCGGCAATCTTAGCGCCACCGAACACCACCGTCTCATACGTATGTAAACCGAGAACTCGTCATGCGCCGGCAAGTGCGGCCGTCTTTGCCGCCTCGTCGCGGCGTCCTCGACAACTTCGGGCACGCACCACCAGGATGGCGTCGAGCGTCGGCGCCAGCGTCGGCGTGTCCCCGGCGGTTCAGGCGAACTCGCCCTCGGCATCGGCCGCATGTATGGACGGGTCGGGGAAACACTTGGCGCCCGAAAGATCCACGACGACGCCGCGTCGGTCGCGGTTCGCGACTTTTCGGCGAGATGGAACCCCGGATGTTGGGCGAGATGGCGCGAGCGCCGCCGCGAAACATCGAGCGGTCGCGGGACCGCAGGGCCTTGAAACCACGCCCGCAGCCGCCAGCGGCGAGGACAGGTGGAAGGGCGTCGGAGTCGCGGACCGCGTGCTCTGCCACGGCCACGCAGCGCGACTCGGCGTCGAGAACGTGAAGTTCTCAAACTCCGGCGGCCGGGCAGCGGCGTGGTGCCCCACGGCTGGGCTCGCGTGCGGCGGTGGCGTAGTCCCACGAAACCCCACGAGACCGAGAAATGGTCGTGACCGTGGCGGCGACGCGAGATCTGCGGTGGTCGCGCGCCAAGAACTGCCGAGGACGCGCCGTGCTCGCGCGGAGGCGTTGAGGAGGGCGGGTCGAGGGCGTGGGGGAGGGAGTCGAGGGTCGCGTGGTACGACAGAAGAAAACGGCGTCGGCGGCGGGTCGCCGACGAGGCAGCCGTGTTCGAGGCGGCGGTGGAAGAAGGCCTCGAGGCGGCGCGTCGACGCAGCATGCCGGAGAGGTGCGGGCGTGGAGTGCGGGCCGAGGCTATGGTTGGCGAGCAACTTCGCAGGCGAGACGGACGTGGCCACCGCAGCAGTCGTGGCGGGAAAGCGGAGTCGCAGTGGCGGAGGAGGTGATCATTGAGCGAGGCGGGGAGCCTAATGTGGATCCGGCAGCCGGCGCAGGTGTCCAGCGTGTCGGCGTCGTCGACGGAGTGGATATACTCGCTGGAGGACAACAGCATCGAGTCTAGCACAGTGCCGAGGGCAAAGAGGTCATTTCCCCATGCTATTATCCGGTAAATGCACCAAAAAACTCCAAAATGGCATGGAAACAAGTTGTCAGTGTTGAAAGTGGCATTTTGGCGATTGCCACGTTAATAATGGCATTTGGGTGAAGCCACATGTCCAGAGTGGCACAATGACAATTTTCTCGTGTAAATGAGGGCGCTGCGCGTTAGTGGGGTCCGCAGAAGAACGGACCGTCCACCAAGTCGTGCTTTATAATAGTAGAGATTATTTAAAAGTTGAACTGTTTGGAGCTCAAGTTATATTTGGGACCTTTGGGGGTGACAACTAGATAGGCAATTCATAGCAGTTCGGTGGGAAAAGCCCATATAGGCTTCACCATCTCTAGACTTTTGTTCAAAGAATAATTTAAGATGTTGCACGAAGATTGCTAGAGCTCACTGGTAGATCATGCACCCTTTTTAACGATGTCTTGCACATGTAGTATATGATGTGGTAATACGCTGCTTGGTTTGTTTGAAATGTTGTTTGTTCGTTTATCTTCTGTTCAGATGTGCCAAATCCTATCAATTAATTCGAAGCAAGTTCAGAGCATGGATGTCCTTTTGAAAAAAGAAAAAAAAAGAAAAGAAAGAAGTCCAGAGCGTGGATACAGAATCTATGTATTGTGGCCATTATACGTATTTAGCGCTGTAAATTACGACGAAGTGTCATGCCCATTACATACCCTGTCTGATGGTAAAAGCATATATCAGCTAAATGTGGGGTCTTTTTTGGCTATCATCTCCGATTTATGCTCACCAATCCATCTATTAGATGATCAAGTTGAAAACTAACTGAAGCACCGAATAAATCCATGGAAGCAATACAAGTTCCACAACATCATAAAATAGGTACTTGCAGGTGGAGGAAACTTTTGTATTTTATACAAAAAGCGACCGTATTCTGAAATATACAACATTCTCGCAGATTTACAAAAATCTCCATCAATTTCGGGATGTGAAAAAGCGAATCTCAATTTCATAATCTGAGTTTGCGAAATCGGTGATTTCGCGTTTTCAAAATGCGAAATTGAGGTATTTCGCAATTTCAAAAAGCGAAATCCGGTATTTGCAGTTTCAAATTGCGAAATTGAAGTGGTATTCGCAGTTTGAAATGGCGAAAATGGACTGGGCCTCCACGTCAGCCAGCCAGCGGTTTTTTTTTTCCGTTTTCGATTGAATAAATTAAAAAGAAAATTAATTTCTCAGTGATATAGAAAATTTTTTATCAGTAATTTTTTTGTTCGAGAAATTGAGGCTCCACGTCAGCCGGCAGTTTTGTATACGGTACAAGTTTCAACCCGTATTTATGGAAAGGGCGATTGTGATGTGCAATAACCCTAAGTGTTATAGCTGCGAAGAGGGCCATTATATGCAAAAAATGTCCCGTATTCGAAATATACAACATTCACGCCAGATTTGCAAAAATCTCCACCGTTTTCGCATTTTGAAATTATGAACCTCAATTCGCATTTTGAAATTGCGAAATCGATGATTTCGCAATTTCAAATTGCGAAATCATCGATTAAATTTCTGAAATTGCGAAATCACTGATTTCGCAATTTCAAAATGCGAAATTGAGTGTATTTGCAATCTCAAATTGCGAAATTGAGGTAGCCCACGTGTGCATGCTGATTTCGCCATTTGAGGATGCGAAATTGAGTGGCATTGCTTTCGGCTGGAAAATTTGGAATACAGTACAAATTACGGTCCGTAATTACAAATCGATATAACATGTTTGCGTATTTACAAAAATCCCAGCCTTACCTGGAATCTGAAAATCCGTTTAACCATACCCGGAACCTCAAAATCCGGCTAATCCTTAACCGGAATTTCAAATTCCGGGACCGGATTTTGAAATTCCGGGTATGGGGTGGGGCCCCCATACCCGGAATACCAAAATCTGTTTAAGACCCCCTGTAAATTTTTATGGGAACATTAGTGATGCATCATAACCATGGACAAAAAATTTCAAAATTTTATAGTCGACAACAACTCATGTTATGAACACTTAAATTATTTGTTGAACATATATAAGGGCACATACGCCGAAAGTTCAGATGATAAAATAAGCAATAGATTAGATTATATTACAAGGGCATTACAACAAAGGATTTAAATTGCTTGAGAACTAACTAACGAAAAGCACTGCTTTGTCATGGTGGAACAAATGATCGTTCGCCTTATCTCGGGTACAAATGAATGATGTCCCACATTTTCTGATATTACCCGACTCGTGTTAAATTTGCGATTTGTCATCGACACCGCCAATCCCTACTATGAAAGAACTCCATGGGGATCCTATGCACCCAAATGTCGCCGAATGGGTGGCCTATGCCGACGCCTCGTGTATAAGACATAATTTTTGGTCTTTTTATGTGGATTTATGCCTCCCATATGGGCATGTCATCCCGATTCCCGCGCCCCTATGTTAATACCACCCGGTTCCCAGATGGTCTGCAAGAACCCGTCAAGGATTTGTTGCGTGGTGCGGACCTCGCCGATCGCTTCCCTTATCCTTCTTCTTCAAGAGGAGGAACCTCTTGCACCTCCGTGTGTTGGTTGTTGGCGGAGACATGTGGAGACGCTCGCCTGCTTCGCTCGCACTCCACTATATGGTGCAGGAGGTGTGTGTTGGGCTTATCCTTGACAACCGAAGCGTGCCTGCAGCCATTGCAAGATGCCCGCTGGTCGTTGAATAACACCGTAGGCGCACTCGGGTCCGACTTTTCTGGGCGGTAGTGGCACCACGGAGAGGGTTGCTCCCCCCAGTTATCCCATACAGGAAGTTTGAGATGTAGGTGGTACATCTCCGGGTCCACCCAGTTGAAGTAGCCGCACCATTCATCCTCGGCCAAGGGGCACCGGTAGAATCTCCGGTCTGCTAGATCATCATGGCAGGTATCAACCACTGCCTGCAGGCCATGTTCGCAAAAGTCGGGGCTTTCGGGTGGCCCTGGAGGAGGTTTCTCCCTTGACTTGAGCGTTTTTGAACTCCTGTGTGCGATGAACTGGTTTAGAACTACTACTTTGTGAGTTTAACATGAGTATGTCGCATGAAACTCACCGATTGGTTGGCCCCTTGCCCACCGGCTCTAAGCTCTAGTCGATCTAGAAAAGGACATATCCCGCGGCCTCTCCCACCGGTGAAGTTCTAGGGCGAAGCGGGTAGGCGTCGTGGCGCTTGGAGAGAAATTTGTAGTCACGCTGTTCCGCCCACGATCCATTGGAAGAAGCAACACCGGTCCTTGCCGAGAAAAGAAAGAACGATGCATGAAATGGTAGTGTTACCTCAGACAGTGGACACCAATAGGTTTATCTTGTAGGTGCGCACAACAAAGAGTGAGCGCGGTGGTCGCTCTCCATGGGTAGATTGCATCATCTTCGC
Organism: Guadua angustifolia; assembly: GCA_036346375.1. NCBI lineage: Eukaryota > Viridiplantae > Streptophyta > Magnoliopsida > Poales > Poaceae > Guadua > Guadua angustifolia. The sequence continues at coordinate 20,365 of JAYEVE010000860.1, read as the reverse complement.
CGTAGAGTTGCATTCGCATTTGGGTCGGGGCAACTCCGCAGAGAACTAGGGCGCCGACGCCATCGCATCCGGATATTCGGGCGGGATGACTTCGCTTCTCAAGAGGTGACGTGAAACGACATTGTGACCTAATTTGTGCTGACGTTTATTGCTGGTTTGGCTGTGTTGGATGTCTGCCCCTCGGCCCTGTTTTATAGTGGTGGTGAGGAGTTACTCCACACAATTACAGCACTTGTCCATTTTTATGGCCTAGCATCCTCTTTGAAAAGCTGCACGACGTGTCACCCATCATCAAAGCTGCACGACCTGTCACTTTCTAAGAAAAGCTGCATGACTTGTCACCCTTTGAGAAAAGCCGCACGATGTGTCACTCATCATCAAAGCTGCACGACCTGTAACCTTATGAGAAAAGTTGCACGACCTGTCACCCTCTGTCAAAAGCTGCACGATGTGTCACCTTCACCAAAGTCGCACGACCACCACCTCTGTCGGCCTGAGATGGGTAGTGCTGTGTCGCTTGGTGGTCTGCAGAGTATTGTCAAATCACTTTGAGAAAGCTGAAAGTAGCTCATTGTCACATCGCATTAAGGCGAAGGTAGTGTCGTAAGGCTGCCTATTCATCCACTCGAGAAAGCGTGCATTTAACAAGACATGGGTGATTTGACATTATCTGCGAGCTACAATTAAAAATCTCGACAATTTTAAGAGAAGTTGGCATCATCAGATACGAAGATGACAACACATGAGTGATTTGACAAGACTAGTAGATACAATAAATTAAGAAAGACAACTTCAGAGAAAGCCGCATCGATTTATTTCAAATTTGGCTCTGGCAGCAAAACGCGCAACTAGAAACAAAAGAAAGAGGGTCCGATGAAAAATCGACGCTGCGGAAAAACGCCATGCCGTCAAGGCCAAAGCGTAAAAACTGTTTGATGCACGAAGACAAGGTGGACGTGCCTACAAAAGGACTCTCGGACAGGAGAGGTCAAACCACCACCGTTTCTCGAGAGGCTTCTCCACAATCCTTCCACATATCGAAGAGCTTCAATGGCCTATCCCTCGAGCTCAAGTGCGCCTGCGAAGAAAAGCGCGACGACAGGGCTCCCATTGATAGAATGCCCAAGATGCAATTCCATAATCTTTGAGGGCATGTCACAAACTGCCCCAGACCAATTCCGATTCTTCTTCAAGTGCACGAAAAACAATGAGGTCAGTTCTTTGTTCCTTTTGAGTTGTTACCATGTGTTCCCACTAACCCTGCATTCCTTCCGTGAAATCACCAGGCATTAGGTCCCAACAGCTGTAGTTTCTGGGCTTGGGAAGAGGAGTATCGAACGCAACTCCACATTTCGAGAACTATTATGCCAAGTTATGTCCAGGCAAAGCCACATGCTCCACGGGCACCTTCCCAAGTCATGTCCAGGCAAGTTGCCATACAATCATGTGAATTGATACAAAGAGATGAAGTAGAGCCTGAAGGGGATGTAGACCCTGATTTGTGTCTTCCTTACGATTACCAAAGTGATGACGAGGGTAAACGTGATGATTGGCAGTACTGTGAGGATGAGGGTATCGATATTGATAGTGATGGTTCGGGAAAGTTCTAGTCCTGTTTTAATGTTAAGACTTGTGAACATATTGTAATGCTGATGCATGTTGCTAAGACTTCTTAAGATATTGTAATATTGATGGATGTTGCTAAGACTTGTTAAGATATTGTAATGTTGATGGATGTTGGTAAGGCTTGTTAAGATATTGTCTATTCTTATGTTACTGGTTACATATACAGGGTTTTTAAGAAGATATTGGTGAGATAAATATTTTAAATATAGATTTCTTCATTGTTTTCGAGTTCGTTTATGCATATTATAGCTTACAGAAAGCTTATTACTTAAGGTTGTTCAGCTATTAAGATTTATATGAAAAACATAATGAAATAAGGTTATTTCTTTAGAATATAGTAATCTATACTTTGGTTAGCATTTCTGAACTAATTTCATGAATTTTAGTGTTTAGCTGTGGTATTATATTCATTACTGAAAAGGCTTATATATTATTAAAGTCTGTTATACAAAATCGGCCAAATGAGTGTATGAATTACCTTATCACTTAAGGATTTTATACTAGCTGGTTTTTGATGAACGGCAAGTTGCAAATAAAATATTTTTCTAGAATACAGTACTACATATCCTAAATATCATTTCTAAGCTATTTTACATACGGTTTGCATTTAGACGAGTTATTCTACAGGCTGCCATTATCATTTAGGGTGTTTGCTGTAACGAATTTTATATGACAAGCAAATTGTAATTGAGATGTTTTTCTGTGCTTTGGTTGCCCATATACCGGGGTATGTTTCTGGACCATTTTCCCCAAAATTTATGTTTAGTCGAGTAGTTCTACAAGCCACCTAAAAGGCTTAAGTATTTCTGAACCGCATAGGGTTCTTTTTAGAACGCTAGGGTTCTTGCTTTAGTAGGATTCAGATAAAAAGCAAGTTATGATTGACATATTATTCTCGAATATGGTAAAGTATCGCCTAAATGCCAAATATTGAGGAATAGCCAAAAATCATACCCCATAATATAAACTACCATAATCTGAAATTATATTCTTTTTCAGGACTTGATCCAAATATTGACATAAATCTTTCTTCCGCAAAAATCTTTCACCCTTCGTGAACTAGTCGCAGAAAACTAAACTAACTAAGCCTATTCAATGCCTTTAGAATTACTCGTAAATATAGATGTTGGTGTGACTAGCTTTGGAACCCAGTTTGACACCATATCACACGAAAATATTCTAATTAAAGCCCGCTTAACATGTAAAATACGGATACATGAAAATATGATATCTGAAACCACTTCAAAGACACCCGTGACCAACTCGCCTCTACACGAAATGAACTACTTCGCAAGAATAGAGTACAATACAAGAACGATAGCCACATACACAATCTTCTAACCATTTCATATGATCTAAAATGTGCTTCATCTTGAACATCAACATGTTCACCGCTGCTCAAGTATAGGGTCCATCCTCTCCTCCATAGAAGGTCACGATCCTCTCGTGGTACAATGGTTGTAGGACGCTCCGCCGAGGTGTCCATGGTGTCCGCCCATCGAAATATTGGCACCTGCAACCCACGTGATGAGGTGAACAAGCTTTTAGCCGTATGGAAGGAATGAGATATCTCAGAACAACTACACAACTCGAATAGAAGAAACAGTGTGCACAAGAAGGAAACAAACTAGCACTTCACTTACAGAGAAAAAAGGGCACTTGTAGAACACTCGCCCATTATTTTCCTCAGTGTTGGCGTAGAACACATTAGCTTGCACGTGGCAGTTAGGACATTCGACCTGCCTTGCATTGGCAAGTGCACGAGCCCTCCGATTTCCAGAGGTCGCCGTTTGAGACATAGTCTTTTGAGGCAAGGAACGGGATGAAGACGAGGATATGTGGTAGCGGAGGTGGTATGAAAGCTCTTCGATTTGTGGAAGGATTGTGGGGTTCCGGGGAAGAATGTTCAACGAGAAACTGAGGTGCTTTCGGCTCTCCCCTCGGAGAGTCCTCTTGTAGGCACGTCCCCCCTCCAGACGAGGACGTCCCCAAGCCCCCGCCCGATCCACCTCGACGGCACGCTCCCCTTTACACGGGACGGGCGGCCTCCCGCAAAGACGAACGAGGACGCCCCCTCCAGACGAGAACGTTCCCAGGCCCCCCGCCCGATCCACCTCTTACGGCACGCTCTCCCCTTTACACAAGGACGGGCGGGCCTCCCGCAAGACGAACGAGGACGCCCCTCCAAACGAGAACGCCTCCCAGGCCCCCGCCCGATCCACCTCGAGGGGCACGCTCCCCTTTACACGGGACGTGGCTAGGCCCCCGCAGACGAACGAGGATGTCCCTCCAATGAAAGCACGCCCTCAGCCCCCGGTGATCCACGCCCGACGGCACGCCCCTGTGCTTGTATGATCTTACGTTCTTGCATGATCTTACGTTCTTGCATTTTAGTTCATTAAGTGTTTGCATTTTAATAGTTATAATATCGAATTCAAGATGCAAAAATTGTTTAGATTTATAGAATTAATCTAAACATCAATTTGTTGTATGATGTATATGTGAATAGTATTCATTTCTTAATTAACATTGCATAAGATTTAGTTTGAATACACTAGACCTATTATGATAGGTTACTGGTTATATCTTCGTGCTTTTTAATAAGGTTCTGGTAATACAAACATCTTAATTATAGATTTCTTCATTGTTATCGAGTTCATTAACTCACATTACCAAGTTTGGCAATCATAATACTTTAGGTTATTCTGCTAACAGGATTAATATTTAAAGCATAACGGAATAAGATTATTTCTACATATTATGGTAGTCTATACTTTGGAGAACGTTTTAAATTGATTTTATAAATTTTAGGGTTTAGATGATTCATTATATTTATTTCTGAAAAGGCTTACGTGGTATTATAAAGTTCACGTTATACGAGATCGGCGAGAATGGAGAAGCGAATGATTAACACTAAAGGGTTTTACTTTATCAGGATTCAGGTTCAAAGCAAGTTAAAATAAAAATATTTTTCTAGATTATTGTAGATCATATCCTCAAGATCATTTTTGAGTTATTCTTCATAATATTTGCATTTAGACGAGCTGTGATGTGAGCTACTGAAAAGGCTTAAGTGATCATATTTTACTATGAATGCATAGTGCTTGATCTTCGATCGATATTGTGGATACTTAGTTTTACGTATGTCAGATCTATTATTTAAGGTTACTAGTCTTGTTTTTACAATATTTGAGAAGGTTCTAGTGATGCAAATATTATAATCATTGATTTCGCATTCACAACTAACGTCCAACGATTCATTTTACGGATCACTGAAATGTGAATACTTACGCTTATTGAACCAACATGATTATTATGTAAACCATGTTGAATCAAAAAAATTTCTTCAGATTATGGTAATATGGACTTTGTAAAGCGTTTCTAAGTTAGTTTCTCAAAGTTTAGTATTTGAACGAATTATTTTATGTGCGGTTGAAATAGTACAAATGATCATGTTATTAACGTTGAATCGGTCAAGTTTCATTTTATGTTTGCGACTACACTTTACATGATTCTTTATTCATTTTTCCGTATTAGCGGTGGAGAGGAGCTCAGTGAGTAACTAATTAAGCTTCTACGTGTTTCGCGACTGCTTTTGGTATCACTCTTGACCTGGAAGTGAAGGAAATGGGGGAGCAAAGCAAAATTCGTAAGGAACAGCAAGCTGAGTAAACTGTGTGGTCGTTTAAGCCTTTTCACCCGCCCGTAAAGTATCGCGTCTAAATGCCAAATATTGAGGGAATAGCCAAAAATCATACCCCAATAATATAAACTACCGTAATCTGAAATTATATTCTTTTTAGGACTTGATTTGCACATAAATCTTTCTTCCGCAAACACCCTTCGTGAACTAGTAGCGCAGAAAACTAAACTAACTAAGCCTATTCGGCGGCCTGTACAATTACTCCTCTAAATGCAAATGTTGGTGTGACTAGCTTTGGAACCCACTTTGGCATATATACTACCGTATTCTACAGAAATATTGTATTTATAACTTGCTTCGCATCTGAATCCATTCACAAAAAATACCCTAAATGATCACAAACTTCGCAGATTCGGAAGGAACAGCAAGCTGAGCATGATGAGGTTCAATGAATCGGCTTTACGTCACTTCAATATTAATGAAAATTTTTCTGTGCAATGAATTGGAAGTTATCTAGCTACAGTTTTCTGATTTCGGATTTTGATTTATCAGACAATCCAAATATTTTTATTATTTTTTGAAATTTTGTTTTTCAAATTTATTTGAGCTAAGGATTCTTACATAAAATTTTTAACTCAAAATATTGCGCCATTATTTAATAAAAATTCCGAAATTCAGAGTACTAGTTTTCAATTCTCTCTGTTTTAGAATTTTTAAATATTACAAAATAATTTATTAATTTCTGAAAATTATACTGTAGGTGCACTAATGGCTCCAGAAGATAATATAAAATTTTTAGCTAGAGATAAGTTATCATTATTTTCATTTAATTCTGACAATGTTACTCTTTTCCAATGAAGCAAAAATCAAGAAAAATCTAGAAAATTCAGAAAATACAGGAAAGGCAACAATAATACGGCGCTGCACAAAGCATGTTACATTGATGCCGTTGCCTTCTCAGGTTGTCCTCCGGGTGTATGTGTCGGAGGATGTGTGTCCTCCTCCCAAAGAACTGGATGGCCCATATCTGTACCCGGAGGCGATGTCTCGACATCCTCCCCGCCGGGATAATGACCGGATGGAAACAAATATTGTCCTCCACTCCAATGTCCCCGGTTATACCAAGAAGTATCATCCTCAGATAGGTAGGGTGGCCGCCTCAAGCACGCTGCTGCGAGGTGCCCGGACATCCCGATGCCCATCGTCGACATGTCCACCGAGGAGTTGAGGTACGATCGCGGTCATGTACATTCCCCAGTCGAAATCCCCTGCATCGCTCTAATTAGGGGTCTGTGTGGGCTCAGTCCCGAATGACTGCTCCCACTGCTGTACCTGAGGTGGGGCTGAGAAACCTGCAATGTTATCCTCAGGGGGGATGACAGATGTAGGGGCCATCGTCGTTGGATGTGCGCTCGTAGATGGACGTGCGTTCGTAGACGGATGACCGCTCGTAGATCTCCTAGCGTCGGAGTTGCGCGCAGGGTCCATGATCGGCACATCATGGTCTCGCCTGGAAGGTCGACCGAAGGACCCAAGCCCACGGAGTGCTGAAATAAGCCGGGCACCTCTGGAAGTGATGGATTGCATCACCCGGTCCGGTGGGGCACTAGTGCTGGGCTGAGCCTGAGTTGCAATTTGTTCAACTTGGGAGAGCAAATGATGATTCTCGTGTTCGCAATAGAGTTCGTGACGTATTATATTCAATGCATACGCTTTCACAATTTATAATGACGGTACATTCAACAATTTGGGTCTTACCAAAACATGGACGGCATTTAACTCGCCCTCGGATATGGTCATAGTCGCTGCTCGACATGGCCACTACAAGGTCGCGACGCGGCGGGGCGGTACCATGAAAGGTACTGCATGTGTTCCCTCGGATGATATAGGCCAGAGGGAGCGACGACGTCCTCCATTGTCGTGTTCAACTAGCTAGCCACATGGTCACGGTGCACATGTAACCAGTCGTGACTCCCGGTCCCGCCCTTCGCGCTTCTTCCCATTGTAAAACACGAGAATGGTTAAAATTGTCGGTACAACAGGATACATAATTATGGGTAAGGTGGAACATACCCGTGCGATCTACCGGCGCCCCGAGCAGGTGGAACGGGGACTACCTGCGTAAACCCAAACTGTCTCTGTACACGCTGGGGGGAGTAAACCTCAACTGCGTGCATGTACAACACGAAACAGTTGATCATCCAAAGTGCGCTGTCCGCCGTGCAACACGCTGATATGCGACCTTGAGAAGCAATGTCCGTTGCTCGGTGATCGCTCCACGGATCCCATGTCACATGCTCTGCGGTGAGTAGGTCTATATCACCGATGACACGGTAATAGCTCCCGCGGTCATCTCGAGGGGTTCACCTCAACCGTGCATGCATCCAACGGTAACCCATCGTTGGACGCGTGGCCTCCGGGATGTCGTCGTCGATGACCAATGGGTAGTACGGCCTCAGCACATAAGGCCTAGAGATTGGGAGGTACTCCCAACTCCACATCTGAAGTAGGTGCAAGCACCCCGTAATACCTCCCCTGGTTTTTGTCATTGGCACGCATCGCACAACCCCTTGTAGGTGTCTGCCAACACGGCAGATCCCCAGCTGTATGTTGTTGCCTCCTCAGGGTTAGCCGCGAGCTCCCGGGCTAACCATATAATGTGAGGGAGGATGTAATCCCCTGCTGTGTTGCAGAACATTACCGCCCCCAGCAGGTAGTACAGGTATAGCTCGTAGTGCCGTAGTACCATCGCCGCGTCCGCATCAGGGGGGCAAGCCTCATACTCCTGCAAGGCCCGTAGCCATGACTTGGACACACCCGTCTCCTTCTGAGTGTACTGCATGTCGAACCTGCAATGACAAGGTCGTTACGAACAATCGGTGATATTGCCTTCAACAAATGCATAAAGTACGTTCGAACATGACATACCTTTCCGAGATGTAAGGCAGCCAATGTTGTCGCGCAGGCTGGGTGATAATGACGGATCGACCTCTGATAGGTAGGCCGGTGAGCATGGCCACGTCCTTGAGAGTTATAGCCATCTCTCCGAATGGGAAGTGAAATGTATGTGTCTCAGGGCGCCACCTGTCGATGAGCCCAGTGACAAGTGCCCGATCGACGGGGGATGGGGGTCCTGCTGTCGCCTCTATACGAGCTCGTCCATCGTTAGGGCAAATGGTAGCAGCCCTGCCCTGGCAAGCGGAACGTGGAAACGAGGGTCCACGGCCTTGATCTTGTGCGCCGATCGTGTGGCAAGTGGGTCCAACTGTAAAAAGAAGCAATATCTCAGTACGATAAATCCGAAGTTAAGGCAGCGTTCTTCGAAATTAATTACCAACCTGGATCCCTGCCGATATAGCTCGTGATCTATGGGTTGCATCGACTGCCTCACGGAGTAGTTCGGGGAGAGGAAGAACCTCCATCACTGTCTATGGAGCAATGTTATATGCACATAATATGACAAGGCAAGGAAAAAGCATTTTTACAAAGTACCATAAATTTTCATACATTGAAACAAACAAGTTGCACGAATACATGGCGAGCGCTTACAACGCATTAAGGGTTGCGGTTGGGACACCTCCTACGGTCATGTCCTGTTTGTTTGCATAACTTGCACTTCCGCAGACCGTGCATGGCTTGTGCAGCATCCATGTCACCGTGGATCCTTTCGCTGCTAGGCCTCCCAGCTTCCGTACGTCGACACGCGGGTTAAGGGTACCATGTTGGCCCATCAATGGTCTTGTAGTTGGTCCCAACGGTGAAGGAAGACATCTTGGGGCGCCACGTGTTCTTCAGTGATTGCGCGGTGTAGTACCACGATATGAACTGCGAGGCATCGTAGCCGCCCATGTCTCGGCAAGCGGCAAGCACGTGGGAGCACGGAATATGTTGAAGCTTTGGCTTATTACAGGTGCAAGTAATGTAATCGGCCCCTATCTCGCATTGTTGTGACGTGTCCCCAGCGCTAAACCCCGATGCATATTTCCGCTTGCACAATACCTCAAATTTGTTCGTTGTAAGGTCGAAAATCCTTGTGCGGTGGAAGTGCGCCTTTGCCCTTCGCTGCTGCAGCAGCTTCTCCACTCTCGGAGCGTACGCCGTGTCGCACCCCTCGGTGGTCGGACCACGGTCTCGAAGTAATCCGCGCCCAAGAGAATGTCACCAATGATGGAACATGAGGTAGGCCACGAACACCCTTAAGAACATTATTGAAAGCCTCTGCAATATTCGTGGTCATCACATTGTACCTGAGATGTCATTCTTTAACATGAGCCTCGCACAAACTATTGAGTGGATAATACAAGGACGTACTAAAGCAATGTTTTACCTCGCTCCGTTCGTGTCGTGCAGGACCGCCCACCTTTCCGCTGGTTTCCCGGCGATCCACTGGCTAAAGGTTGTGCGAGTACGGGTACGCACTGTCTGACCTCCAACCATTTGAGAACGCAGATGATCCTCCTTTGTTTCCTCTTCTTCCATCATCCTCCGAGTTGACTCGTTCAAATGGGCCCAAATTGCGTTGAACTTGCGATCCTGATTTTGAAGGCACAAGGACTTGAAGGTCTTCACAAGTGCCTTGTTCTTGTACCTTGTGTACAGGTTGGCTCCAAGATGGTGCATGCACCACCTCCTCTGCAAATCGGGCCAACTCAACGAGATGGACGTGCTGTCGTGCATCACGTCCAATGTGTGCAGAAGGCCCTTATTACGGTCCGAGATTACACAAACCTGCTCCCTCATACCCACTACCTTAGTCTTTAGCAGACTAAGGAACCACAACCAGCTATCGTTGTTCTCACTCTCAACGAGGGCAAAGGCAAGTGGGACGATCTTGTTTTCGGCATCAGCCGCCAAGGCAGTTAGTAGTGTCCCACGGAACTTCCCACTTAGAAAGGTGCCATCTACATATATAACTGGCCTGCAATGCTTGAAAGCTTCGATGCATTGTCCAAATGACCAAAACAACCGAAGCAGATATCGTTGAGCCGAGGTGTACGACCCGTCTTCGAGCCGTACTGGCTCATCGCCCATTGCATACTGCGTCCCTGGGTTTGTCATTGCAATCTTCTGTAACAATCTAGGGGCATAGTTAAAGGACTCTTCAAACCCTCCGAAGAGCATCTTCAATGCCTTCTGCTTCACCCTCCAAGCCGTGTTGTACGTGATGACCATCCCAGTTCTTGTGTGAACTTCCTCTATTATTGTACTAGGGGTCATCCCTATGTCCTTCCCAACGATGGTCACCAGGAGTTGCGCTATGAACCTCGCATCTACAAGGCCGCTCATGTTCCTAATCGACTTCTCCGGCACGTATGAGCTCAGGTCTACTAATCACAAAGAACTCATCGTGTTTGGGTTTGTGTACTCGAACGAAGAAGGGACACGAGGGTACTTCGTGCACCTAACCTCATAAGCGGTCGGCCGCACCTCAAAAGCCCGTGCTCCGCCTTATCGTAATGGCATAGTTGTTTAGGAAGTGGATGGCCTCCAACTTGCTCCCAAACCGTGTCCCGGTTGGATGTCGCCTCGCTGGTACCCCCACACGGATAAGGTATTGTAATCCGCTATGGTACACCAAGGTGACCGATCCCACGGAAATACTCTATGGCGGAGCCGGTCGCCGGGTCCGCCGCTTCCTCATCCCCGCTTCCCGCCTTCTTCATTCGTGTTGTGCACATCCACCTCGCCTCGCACCTTCGACTTCCGAGCGCTGACGGTCCTTCCTCCTCGTGTGTTGCCTCATGAGGTACATGCACTTCGCAAGCTCGTAGGATGGCTATTTGTCCCAATTTCTAGCAGAGTTCTATCGGTCAAATGTCGACGCACACGCCGACCTCAAAATTCTCCTCTGTTGCCTTTCAACATAAAGATCCCATGCATCATGAGTCCTTAACAAGAAGAGTGTGTACACCACCACAGAGTCGTTCGAACAAAGCGTGACGGACCCTCTAGACGAACTTTGTGGGTTCAAGGGTCCAGACCAAGCAGACGCACAACATGTGCTTTAAGGTCCGCCAAATTATTTGGAGTACCTAGTCTTGTCTCTAAGTACTCACAATTAAGATCGTCACGAGCCCATCAGGTAAAACAAAGAGCCGCTCCACTTAAATATATTCTAGCAAACATTTCCATCTGTTGCAAATTTATACGGTAAATATGAGTACCTAATTGCCTTTAGTCTATTAGACAAAACAACTACATAAAAATAAGTCGCTACGACAACTACATAAAAATAAGTCGCTACAATAAATAGATAAATTAATGTCGCTAATACAACTACATAAAATTTAGATCGCTAAAACAGCTACATAAAACTAAGTCGCTACAACAAATAAATAAATTAATGTGGCTATTACACCTAAAAAAATTAAGCCGCTAAAACAACTACACAAAAATAAGTTTTTAGAACAACTACACAAAAATAAGTCGCTACAACAACTACATAAAAATAAGCCGCTACAACAAATAGATAAATTAATGAAGCTAATACAACTACAAACAACAACACAAAATTTAGATCGCTAAAACAACTACATAAAACTAAGTTGCTACAACAAATAAATATATTAATGTGGCTATTACACCTAAAAAAATTAGGCCGCTAAAACAACTACACAAAAATAAGTTTCTAAAACAACTACACAAAATTTAGATCGCTAAAACAACTACATAAAACTATGTCGCTACAACAAATAAATAAAATAATGTGGCTATTACACCTAAAAAAATTAGGCCGCTAAAATAACTACACAAAAATAAATCGCTACAACAACTACATAAAAATAAGTCGCTACAACAACTACACAAATTAATGTTGCTAATACATCTAAAAAAATTACCCAGCCAGTACAACAACAAATCAATATGTCGCTAACTGTAATATAAACTCTTCTTCTAACTGTAACCTAATTACAACTAATATAAATACCTATACTGTAGTCGCCGCAGAATGTTATAGTCGTTTCTTCACGCAAATCAGCTCATCACCACTCCTACAAATTAAACTCTTCTATCAGTTACGAACCACTTTGTGAATTAAATAAATTTAGGTCGCTAAAACAACTACATAAAACTAAGAATGTGGCTATTACACCTAAAAGAAATTAGGCCGCTAAAACAACTACACAAAAAGTTTCTAAAACAACTACATAAAAATAAGTCGCTACAACAATTACATAAAAATAAGTCGCTACAACAACTACATAAATTAATGTCGCTAATACATCTAAAAAAATTACCCAGCCAGACAACAACAAATCAATATATAAGCTAAGCGTAATATAAACTCTTCTTCTAATCAGAACCTAATTACAACTAATATAAATACCTGTCTTTGTAGTCGCCAAGAATGCTATAGTCGTTTCTTCACGCAAATCAGCTCCTCACCACTCCTGCAAAATAAACTCTTCTGTCATTTACGAACCCCTCTGTGCGGTGCTACTAACTCAGAAATCTCTTACCGTCAGTTCCTCTTGAATGAGCTCACGAACCCGGAGAGGCTCGATTTATAGCTCCCTCTGTGAGTGCAAGCACCTGCAAAAGCAAGACAAATTGATTAGCACCGCCGTCCGACTTTGTTTACCTTACGCCATGCTTTAGCGCAGTGAGATATCGATCGCTTTCTGCGCATGCAGTGGGAACCAACCAACTCACTTTCGTGCAATGCATGCGGCGGGACCCAGCTTGATTGCAATCATGAAACGACAGAGGCCGGAAGACCCGTTCAATTTCGCATCCTCAGATTGCGAAATCCGGCGTGTGGTCAATTTCAGCATTTTCGGTTTGCAAATATCGATTTACGCCAAACGGTTTGCGAAAATACCTCAATTCGCATTTTGAAAGCGAAATCACTGATTTCATAAACTCAGATTGCGAAATTGAGATTCGCTTTTCACATCCCGAATTGTAATATTGCGGCCTCGCTCCCAAAATTTTGGGCCTTCCGCCGTCTGGCGGGGCCGTCTGGCGATTAATCTCGAGTGGTTGGTCCACAGGAGGTTTAGGGCTAAAAGTTGTGGGTTTGGAGGGTCTTTTGGGAATTTTCCCTCTCCACCTACTCCTCCACCTAACCTCTTTCTCCGGTTCTTTTGTGTGGTCATTTGTTGCTCCGGCATCTGCCGATTTTTTTTCCCCTCCCGATTCTTACGTGTGGCCGAGGCGCGCCTAAGGCCCGAGCTCTCCTACTCTCCCCAAGGGCTATATCGTTCCCAAATAGAAGGAATGAAGCGAGGCAGCCGGTTCCACTCGGCCGACGCTCCTCGGTCGGCTCCTCCCGCGACCTCTAGTCCAGGCGGTGCCTCTCCTCTCCCGGCCACAGCGCCTCCTGCGTCCCTCTGGTGAGCTCCAGTGCGTTTCCCCTGCGCCTCTCCTCTTCGCCGAGTTCTGCCGAGCCCCACCGAACAGAGCCGCCCTCCTCCCTAGCTCGGTGAAGCGGCCTGGCCTGACGGCCGTGGCGCCTCCTTCATTCTCCCCACCCTCCTTCCATGGATGTGCTTTGAGGTAGTCATACTTGGGTATTTTTGTTTGCATGCCATGTGTTCGATGAAATGGCCATGAGGTTCTAGTGGGATCTTGAGCTTAAACTTTGATGAAATTTTGAGTTTATGTGCATGGTGAATGAATGTTGCTTAGGGATCTTTATTTTGAATGCTTGATTATCAAAACTGGAGATTTGTGAGTAGTGGGTTTCTTTTTCTCTTGTTGAGCTATCTACAAATGAGTAGCATCTAGTATGATAAACTCTGTGTGGTTACTTAATTATGCCTGTCATGATCAATTGCTTCGAATGGAAGATATATAAAATAAAGGAATATCACTTTTGGCTATCCCTAACGAGTAAACTTGGCAAGTTGTTTGTTTTTTTTTTAGGTGTGTATTCAATGTTTATTGAAAGTTAGTTGTCTATTTATCAATATAAGAAGTCCTTGGTTTCGGTTGTACATAGCAAGATTGTATGGTAGCTCGAAAACAGCCGTGCTATGCCATTAGTTTGTAATGTCACCGTCAAACATTTGATTGGGGAGCTTGTAATCACTTGAGTGTTCATTCCATTTACAAGCTACGATGAAGTGCTCTGAGATTTCCATCGGTTTAGGTTAATTTGAAAAAAAATTGGGAAAAAAATCCTTGATGTGATACTTTGAAAATCGGTCGGTTTGCCTTCTATTGATGATAGATTAATTTTAGTTCTACTACTAATTAGGGTTGCGGGATCCGGATGATTGATCTTAATGTCTTGACATTAGGTTAAGGATATGCATCTTGTTATTTTTGAAGTTTAGACTCGAGGGAGCTATGTATGTATTCAATGTTTGTTTAATAAAGGATAGAAATATTCAAGATTTCGTGTCGCTATACTCGATCCTCAATACCTTTTGATTCACTCAACTCAATCTGAATATAATCGGGTTACGCCCTCTAGGTTATGACTACTCTAATAGAAAGCATGCAATAAGAAAAGGTAACTCTTGAAATTCATATAGGAAACACAAGGGCAAGCAATCGAATCTTTTGATAGAACTACATCCTCTATTCTTAGCAAGATTATCCGGTGTTTGATGATGTGGATTAAATGAACTGCATGCTTGAAATGCCAAATGCTCTTGAATTCTTTAGTTGATGGAATGCTAGATTATTTAGTTATGTAAAGTTTTTACTTATTCATTGACTTTAGTTCACATGCAAAAGAGTTGTTTTCTTTTGTCGCGTGTTTGAGTGTGCATAAAGTTGAGTTGGATGATTATTGCTTAATTGCGAGAGAATGTTTTGTCGGGAGTGGCCTCATCCGTATGCCACTCCATTCTTCGTCGATAAAAGGCAAGTGCATTTCCTATCTTGTGGCTCTGATTTATTAGTCGATTGTTTTGCTCTTAGCGTATATAATTGCCGATGAATACACCAGAGGTAAGTTTTGTTTGGGTATGACTAGAAAGTGCTTCATCCTATGAAAACGTTTATGATGATTAAAAGGTTAAGGGAATGGATGTAAGTACACCGTGTTATTGAGTGTGGATGTGTGTTCATATGTGATCATTTAACTGCAAATGTATTGTGTGAGCCTGGTTCGGTGGCTGTCGGATGTAGTTGCATAACAGAAACGTTGTTATGAGTTGCCATGTCTTATGGTTAAATCTAATTTTACTAGTATCATTTGGTGACTTATGGATGTGAGAATTGGCTATGTGTATGTATGTGGTTATGGTATGTTAGTGTTGGCATTGAATGAAAAGTTGCACTTCATTCATGAAAATTGCATTTGTGCATTCATAATGGAAGAGGCGACCCATTCGATGCGGGCCTCTGTGTTCACACGTAGTGAACACGAAAGTCCTACTCGTAGTCTCATTCATCGAGGTGAATGAGAGCGCAGACAAGATAGAGTAGGCACCTTCCATCTACGGGATGGAAGGGACGGAGGGTGCACACCGACGGGTGGGCACCCAGCAAGATCTGATATCGCATGGAAATGAGCATTCATGTGCATTGCATTTTTATTAATGAGTGTTGTGGTAAATGGTGTGTCATATGGATGGTGCGTGACGGTAGTTGAGGGTTGAGTCGTGGACTCAACCCAAAAAGGAGATTGAATTGTATTGGATGAATTAGCGATTTCATTGCCACTGCTAATGATGTTGTATGAATATTGGAGTGACGCCGAGTTATGAACTCGACTTAAATTGATGAAAATGATTTGGGTTGTAAAAGGTGGTTGAGTCGGGTGACATTGTGTTTTAGCATTATGTAGCGGTTCATGGAAGTTGATTGGTCTTATTATCATGATGATGGCTTGTGTAGTAATTTTTGGTATGGATAAGTTATTGCTTTAAATGGGTATAGATGCTTATTGTCCGTGACATTGTTTTATTTGCATTACTTGCTCTTATGGTTAAGTTCTTGTTTTACTTATGATAATTGGGAGTTGTTCTCTCGGTACTTTGTCGAGTCATCGACTCACGCTTGTTTGTTGTGTGGTTGCAGTGCATTGAACCGACATGCTTGGGGAATAGTAGCACAGCACGCTTGCATCAAACTATTTAAATCGATTTGTAAAGCCCGGTTGTATTGATTATGGTTGTAATAGGTCATTCGTCGTGGTGTAGTTATTCAATTCGCTGGATGTGTGATTGATTAACTAAGGACTGCTAGAATGATATAAGAACCTGCAATTGTTTTCTCATGCTTCACGAGTGGATGTCCTCATCGCTCAGAGAGGTCATGCCAAATTTTCTAAATTTCGGTGACTTAGTTTTAAGCTAGTTTAGAGAGTTTCAAAGTTGATTCAACCTTTATTGGAGGTAAAAGGTTTAGTGTCTCGCTCTGAGTCCTTAGGTCATTTGAGCTTCTTGTTGTGCTTTTATTTCCGGATCTTGTTGGAAACACTTTGGGCAAGAGTGGTCCTGAGTGTTGTAAGCGCCAATTAGAGTCTTTTGGTAGCATTTAAGGATGCTTTGGCGGGGTGTTACAGATTGGTATCGAGCGGGCTTTAGGTCCGTGGTATGTGAATTTAGTAAATTCTACTCTAGAGTAAACTAAAAGTTGTTGTGTGGAATTAGAAACATGGCATAGGTATCTACTTTTAAAATTTAGCCTCGGGGCAATAACCTTAAAACTCGAATTGCGTGGTTCATTAATTAAAACTTGACACACTCGGTGCATGAGGAAGGGATGGGTATCATTGCATTACGCTTAAGTGTTGCGTAACAAGCTTTGATGATTGAATGTTAAATCATTATGCTTTTGCCTTCATGCTTTTGACCTGGCTAAGGGCCTTGGTTGTTGGTGTGGCCGTGGAAGAGGCTGTGTTGGTGGTTGTGGCTGGGTAGGACCACCCCCGGAAGCTTGGGAACCTCTCGAGGTGAGGATCGTCGTTTGTTGTGGCATAGTTTAGAGTGTGAGTGGAGAAGGTCGGTTTCTTTTGGGCTTCATTCCTTTGGAGGCAAAGAGGAAAGCTTAGTGATGAACCCCTTTGGATTGCTTTCACTATTGTGTTCGGTTTCGTTGGATTCTTTGGTTTTTGTTGGTTATCGTGGGTTGCCTTGCAAAGAAAACTATTGTTGCTGTTGTTCTCTCGATTTAAGAAAGTTATTGAAGTTTATTTGGTGCAAAACTTAAATCGTGTGAATCTTTGGTGTTAAGGTTTTATCGGAAGGAAGTGGTGGATCATTTCGCTTTTCCCCTTGTATCTATCCTCCTTCCTGGTTGTAAGTCCGGAGATTTGTTTAAGGAATTGTTTCGTTAAAGTTTGGTCATTCGAGTCGAATTCCTTGAGATTTATGGTTGAGTTTTCCGAAGGAAAGATGGTTTTGCTGCTACTCATGCTTAATAATCGTGGATTTCCTCAAAGGTTGAGTACGTGGCATGGGGACGCTAAGATGTTAAATGTATGATGAGTTGCTAGATATTTCATAACATGAGTTGTCGACTATATAAAGGCACCCAAATTTATTGCGTGTGGTCGAGTAATGACTAATTGGAATGGTAGGTGATTTTAAAGTGAAAAGTTGATTAGAGTTATTACAATGGTGGTGAATCGTGAAAATTGATTGAAGTGCGAGATTTGTGTTCGTAAGTCTAACATTGATCATGATTGAGAGGGTCTAGAATCTTCGTGGATGAATTTATTATAGCAAGGTGTTGATGTAAAGTACCGAAGCATATTGGCATAAAGACATGAGAGTTGTTGATTTATGTTATGTATGAGCCAATTAAAGGGTGGATCGACAAAATGATTTAATCGGTGTGAAATTAAAGAATGAGTATATGGAATGGATGTATGAATGATGGG
Organism: Guadua angustifolia; assembly: GCA_036346375.1. Taxonomy (NCBI): domain Eukaryota; kingdom Viridiplantae; phylum Streptophyta; class Magnoliopsida; order Poales; family Poaceae; genus Guadua; species Guadua angustifolia. Next base: position 2,312 of record JAYEVE010000860.1, on the reverse strand, counting down.
GTTTTGTCATGGGAAAATGTATATCTTGGAGTTATCTATGGAAAATTGACTAGTGATGGGTATATGAATAGGAGAAGGAAGGTAAAGGAAGAATTGGTTTTATAACTTCCGCTCAAACCTCGGTACATTTTAGGATTTGGTGAAAATGAATCATTTAATGGCTAGAGCATTGGAAGTACTAGAAATGGTGGGATTTGAAATGAACCTTCCTCCGCTCGAGGATTGATAATGAAGATGTAAGAGTCGTCCCGAAGTAATCGTTGATGGAATTCGAATATTTTATTTCACGAACCACGTTAGTCTTTTGCTTTGGTTAAGAGAGATGGCCTGATTGATTCATCTGGGATTTACGCCGGAAAATGTAAGGTGGATCGTGTTTTGTGTGGGAACCGAGTTATTTTTGGAAGGTTTCATAAGTGGTTTTGTTGGGAGTAAGTTCCTGCTTCTTGGAAGAAAAGAGTGGTGATTGCGTGCTTGGATGTGTGACCTGGAAATTTTGTCTTCTCCTCCAAAATGTTGATTTTGGTTAGCGTGAGAGGCTTTGCCTTGATCAAAGTATGCCGAGTTATCTTTTGGTTTTATGAGAGCTTCACGTGATTTGCATGGGGTTTCTTTTAATTGGAGTTCTCCCCGAGGCTGAATTTTATCAGACGATTTAAGAGTGTTAAAGGTGACCGATATGATGTTTGAGAATTGGGTCTTCTTGAAGAAAATTGGCTTTGGAAGAAGATTGTGAGTGATGTTGGGCTCTATCAAGATCCTCTCTCGTAGATTTTAATGCTTGGGTTTCAATGTGATGTATGTGGTTCATTTGGTTTAAAGAGTTGTATTTCTTTTCATTATAACCGAATTAAAGAATGTGAATGCTTATGGTATAGTGTTGGGTATAATCATGAGACTTGAGTTTTCTTTGGTCATCGGGATTGCAGCTGTAAAAAGTTCAATGCAGTGCCTCTCTTGAAAGTTGAGTTTTCCTTGAAAGGGATGAAAGTGGTTAGTTTTACTAAAGAGAATTGAGGGATTTTGGGTGGATAATAATTGAGGATTATACTTTTGATGTGGTTCTGGATGGTGTTTGTTAACCCTTATTAGTGAACTACTTGGAAGTTGATGGTATTTATGCCACCATTTCTATTGTATGACTGACCTATTGGGTTCGATGGTTGTAGTGAAGGATTTCATAATTTGATGTGTGGTGTTCAGAATGAACATCTACCCTAGGCAAGGGTCCTTTGGGGTGAAGTAATCTTAGTAGAAGGAATATCAAAAAATTATATTATGGAGATATGGTTGGAAGGAAATTGTGTTTTAGTGAACTAATTGTTTCGATGGTATTTTTTCTGAATGGACCTTTTGATAAAGAGGTCAATCAATTGAAAAAGGAGTTAAGAATATAGCAATCAAAATCGAGTATGGGTTTGGAGTAGAGCATAGAGGTTGGTATCCTATTCATCCGAGGAGGATTATTGGTTGTTCGGATGTCGTACGCTATAGTGTCAACAAAAAAGTTGTCTAAGTTTGTCAGATTGGTTGCGAGAGTGGTATGATTTGGGATTTTGGCCTATTGATTGACTTTGACTGAGTTCTTGCATGAGAAGTTGCACTTATTTGAATTAAGTCAAATCGCTTTTGTTAATCGTTGATTTGAGGTTTTGGTTTACCGCTTGTAATCATGGAGTTTTGTGTGTGGGTGTTTTGAGTTGGCAAAGAAGTTTAAGTCCCTTGTGGACTTTGGTTTTGTTGGCATTCTTCAATTGAGTCTAATTCCTTTAAAGGGGTGTTATGAATTGATGGAGATTTTTGTAAATACGCGAGAATATTGTATATCAGAATACGGGTCTTTTTTTGTATAAAATACAAAAGTTTCCTGTAGGTGGAGCACTGTCCGCTCACCAGCTCCACAGGGACTACACAATGACCACATGGACCTTTAGGTACCTACCAGGACTGTCATCACCAGATCACCATTGCCAACCCTCCCATCAACGGTTATATTCGCCCCTGACGGACCAAAATTAGGCAATGTCAAGAAAAATATTTAGATAAAATCCATCCGAAACCACACATTCAGTGAGTTGGCAACATATATGAAGTCACCATGTTGGAAAACAAGAATCGCAGAAGCTGGCAGGCTTACAATTCCAGGGAGTCCCTCAACTATGATACTTTTCACAAAAGAACAGGTAAATTAAAAACTAGTAAAGTGTGGCGATCCGAATAATTAACCCAATATAAGGACAATAACCCTATCATTAACTCTGAGGTAATTATGCTAATCCGATATATTAATTAATAAAATATCGAGCTGACTT